>PVLA01004527.1:24263-173553 GCA_004027455.1 Hydrochoerus hydrochaeris | reverse complement strand
GAAGGAGAGGGGAGGGGAGAGGAGGGGAGGGGAGGGGAGGGGAGAGAGGAGAAAGTTTACTTTACTAGTGTCATTTTACCATAGCAAGTGCAATATAGAAAGATGCCTTTCCTCATTTTATGGCCTTAACCCTCTCTTGGCTTTTAAAATTTCTGTCTAACGGTTCTTCCCTTTCTGTATCCTCAGTGATGGCCACTTTCAAACTTGTCATTCTTCTTATGGCAAGCAATTTTCTACTGAAACTTAGACATCTGGGGTACTATGTTATGGAGCTAATCTAAACCTCTTTTAGCTGAGTTCTTCTGACACTAGTGTGCCACAGTAAGGAGCCTGGGGCTGCTTCATTACTTACAGGTGAGGGTGCCGGAACCAGCTTCCACTGACATCTGTGAGGGTGTGTCCCTCAGTACTCCAGAGAATGTTGGGGGTTCCGGCTCCCTAACTAGGCTTTCAATAGCACCTTCCAGGTTAGGAGGGTTCCCACTCCTTAGGTGATCTCCACTGTCACCACAGACAAAGTGGACCCTTTACTTCGGGGCAGGGGTGAAAGTCCTAAGTCTCTACTGGTTCTCCCTGGACACACTTTAGTGAGAAGGAGAAAGATGCCTGGTTACTATCGATGGGGTGGATTTGTTGATTCTCCTTGTGGTTTTCAGTCATACTGCAGGGGGTCAGGGCCTTGTTGCTGAATGGCAAGGTGAAAGTCCTAGCTCTCTGTGTGGCTTTCATTGACACCTTCTGTCTGTTTCAGGCAGTATATGCTCTCCCTGAGCCTCTGCTGCCAAGGTTAGAGAAGGGGCCCCAGTTTTTTCTGTGGCATTTGGCTAGAGGCAGCGGTTATTGGCTAAACATTTTCTGTCTTGCTAACCCTGCTACCTTCCTGGCTCTTTCAAAACTTCTTCAAGAAGATGGAGTATATGTACTTTTTCTTATTTCACTTGATAGAAAGTAAACTTTTATTAGGGTTTTTAAAAAGTCAACATCTGTTTCTGCATGGCTGGTTTCTTCAGATAGTTTTGGATATATGAGACAAAAAGTTAAAAATATACAAAAAGGAAAAGAAAGAAGAAACTCACCATTTGAGTTATTCCTCAGGTTTGGAGGTCCCTAACCAGGTTTCCTTCTCTCTAACCTTTCAGAACTTTCTTATGTGTATGTACAATATCCAGAAATACTTGTTGTAATTGTTAGGAGAAAAAGAAAAAAAAAATTATGTTCTCCATCTGCCCAAAGCAGAAATCTTCAAGTTATCTTTTTTAATACACGAAACAAGTCATGTCCTACCCCTGTTTAAAATGCTCCACGAGGTCTCATCACCCTGAAAACAAGATCCACATTCCCAACTCTGTTCCACACTGTATATTGTTTGGCGTCCAGTGTTTAGAGATTTCCACTGTTCCAACACTTTGAACAGTGTTCCAGCACTGTTCCCTGCCCACCTCTCTGGGAGACTTTCTCACTCTAAGTCCTCTTGCCCACTCTACTCCAGCCATACTGGCCTACTTTGTATTTCCTCAAAAATGTAAGCTCTTTTGTTAAGATCTTCACATCAGAGCCTTTACTGCCTGCAGTGATTTCCTCCATATTTTAAGATCTCATTGTAAATACAACCGCTGCAGATAACCCTTCCCCAAAATCCAATCTTTACTGTATCCCACTTAAAGACTTTCCCCATGGGGAGTGTTATTTCTATATGTTACACTCTGATCTGTGTCCTTGACTCCCTACTAGAATACCAACCCCACGAAAATAAGGTTTTTGTCCATCTTGTCCAGTTCTGTATTTTTATCCTCCTACCTTAGAATTGTGCTGTGCAAACCATAAGCTTGACACAAATAATTACTGAAAGCAGTGAGTGGAAAAATGTGCAGTACTTGTGCCAGCCGTTTGTGTTCTACCAGTGTGTGGGAAAGACAGGTCAGAACCAATGGAAGAATAAGATACAAGGAAGACTGTTAAAAAAAAATTATGACTTAATATTCTACCAGGTCTGGTAGTCAGGAAAATGATACTTTATTAGTAATATATGTTTAAAAAAACAAATATACTTAAAACTTGTGAGCAAACAAATCTTAGCAAATTTACATTTGTGTCAAAAAATAGCAAATGCAGAAACCAATAAAAACAAAACTTACAGCAAAGTCGGAGGAAATTAATTGTTCATTTTTGTATCATATAATTGCAGTTATCTGAGTATACAATAATAGATTCTCATTATTCCAAAAAACAGAGGAGCAAAAACAAGAAAATTAAATCTTTGAACTTCCACTCATAATATGATGGCCTGTTTTCTTGTCTTTTTTTTCCTATGTAGATATACATTCACAGAGACAAAACTTTAAATTTTTTCTTTACCTAATTTAGATTTATAGTTCAGGAAGAAAATAAGATGAGAATCTGGTGCCTTACCTACTTGGGAGAAATTTAAGACACCCATTAAGAATAAACTGCATTCTAGTGTTGGCTGCCAAGAATAGTGGAAAATGGGCAAAGCTAAGATTATCAAAAAATCAGAGGATCTGAATTTTTCTGAGTAATTAATAAAGTAGCAAATTTGTATCAATTGTCTCTTAATTAACTCCTATTTAAAAGTAATAACATAAGCATAAGTTTAAAATAAAAGGAGATAGGTTACAGCATGTTTAGTTGCATGAAACAGAAATTCTAGTCCAGCTTAAGGGACACATAGACAGCAGTGTAATCAGACCTCGTGAGAACTGAAAGGCAAAGGCAGCTGGATTTTCCATCTTCATCTTTCCGGGGTTATGTGCTTCCTGATCTTTGCTTCTTTCTATACATTCTTGGCTTTCTTCTACCAGCATCACCGCTCTGGTTGGTATCTTTCTTTCCCTTAATTTCAGTTTGCACAGGGCTTTTTTGGTAATAGTAAAATTGGTCTGTACACTTATGACTTTGCAACTTGGTTCCCCACAGTTAACAATTACAGACCTTGAGTCTTTTAATTACATTTCTAGTAAAAATCTAATGATTAAACCTACCTTTTGGAAGATCTATGCTTGCATCAAGCAAACATCAGTGGCTATGGTCAAAATACAAGGGTATAGGAATCTATTAGCAAGGATAGAATAATAGAAGCTCAAAGGAACTAAGAAGGGAAAAAATAAATCCATGACACAATAAAGAAACCATGGTAGCCAACTTTCCATCACTGCAACAAAGTGCCTGAGATTACCAATTGATAAAGAGAATAGTTTTATTTTTGCTCACATTTTCAGTTCTCGCTTAAGATCAATTTGTTCTATTGTTTTGGGTCTGTGGAAAGGCAGTATATCTTGGTGAGAATGCATGGCAAAGCAAAACTGCTCAAACTCATAAGTAGGAAGCAAAAAAGGAAGAGACTGGCATATGCCAATGCCCTGCAGGAACAAATTCAAACAAACCTTTTCTCTCAGGTTCCACAGCCTCCCAATAGCACCTTTAAAGCATGAGCCTTTTGGGGAATTCTAGATCAAAACTACAGGAAAAACCTAGAACAGTAAATTTAATTTTTAAAAATTCAATTATCAAAATTAACATTTAAAAAATCTGATATACAACCAATATAAAACAATTTTTAAGTTATGAGAGCATATTATGCCACATTATTAGATAATGTGAAATCTCAATAAATTTGAGGTAAAATTGTCTTTAAAAACATGGCATCCCAAACTTGATGTAAGAAAAAATAGAAAAGATTTTTGAGATTGAACTGAAGATTATTTACAGCATCTACAAATTATTCCTAATACAAGTGATTCCTGTGTGCTATAAACTGTTCCAAACAAAGCATTTCAAGATGTCCACATCAGTCAACAAAGTCAGTATAATTCAGAGCTGAAAATCTGATAAAGATACACCTACAAAGCAAAATCTATGCTAACATTGTATCTGAATACAGACAGAAAGTATTAAATTACAGTATCAATAAGTAAAATCAAACTTACATTAAAAGAATAATATACCAAGAGAATAATATATAGGATTTATTCCAGCAAAACAAAGATGTTTTATATTGGGAAAACATATTCTATTCATATCAGGCACATTTGGCATGACATGTTGTTCTAAAAGATCTTAGCAGTTATTAATGTTGCCTTTATCACTTATTTATGCACAAATTGTTGCAAACACAAATAACAATCAGATTCCTAACAGATATAAGTTAATAAGTCCTGGGAAAAATTCTTGACAGTCATGCAAATGTTGCATGTGACAAAACATAGATTTCATAGGAAATGAGAAGATCTTCCCAAAGTCTTTACTGTAACCATCACAGAAATACATATAAGAAATATTTTTAAGTTCAAAATTGGTGAAATATTCAACATTATTCTTTACAGAAATGCTAAGGTTAATTTTCAAATATTAAGTAAATAATCACTAAAACTGCTCTAAATATATGAAACTTCTTTTTGGAGACAGGGTCTCACTAGACAGTTCAGGCTGTCTTTGAACTTGCTGTGTAGCTGAGGCTGACCTCCAGCTCCTGGTGAGCCTCCTGCCTCAGTCTCCTGAGTATTAGGTTTACAAGTGTGCACCACCATGCCAAGCTATGTGCAATTCTTCTAGTACTTATTGCTAGCATTGTTTTGAAGTTAATAGGAGTGGTCTTTATTTTACTACTTGGTGTTTGTTCATTTACTAACTAGATTGGTTACATAACTTCCATGCCCTGGTGTATTTTATCTAAACTCTATAATTTTTGTGTGTCAATCTAACTAGGCAAAAAGATGCCCAAATAGCTGGTAAAGCAGTATTCTTAAATATGTCTACAAGCTTGTTCTAGATGAAATTAACATTTGAACCATTAAACTGAATAAGGAGGAATCCACCTACCCTCACCAATGTGGTGGGCATCATCCACTCCACTAAGGGCCCAAATAAATAAAAAAGGTGGAGAAAACAGGAGTGTGCTTTCTCTTCTTGAGCTGGATAGTCAGCCTCTTGCTTAGCACATCAGCACCACCGTAGTCAGGTCTTTGTACCCAGATATTTTAACTTTGTTCCTGTTTCTCAGGTGGGTTCAGTCTGGTTCTATATTTCCACCTCTCTTGGACTTGTAGCTTTCACACTGATAAAATATGGGAGTTCTGTAGTTCTTGGTCTCCATCAGCATATAGTTGAATCCTTATACTAAATCTCCTATTACATTTATCATCTATGTATCTATCTATATCTATATATATCATCTATATTTATATCTATCATCTACCTATCTCCAATTGGTTCCATTTTCCCAAGGAACCATGGCTAATATTCTTACCATTTAATGCATGTGAGGAGGCTGTAAGCAGAATTGGGAAAAACATAACCAGAACAAAACTCCAAAGGAAATCAAAAGGGAGAAGATAAATAAATGATAAGATACAAAAATCCAAACTAGTGAATTTAATTAACAACAAATGTCATTGTAATAGTTAAGCAAGAAACAACACAATCATTTCAATGTGTGACACAAAATAGTTGTTAATAACCTAAAATCTATTCATTATGTAAAAGTTTTAAAAGAAAATGAACATAAATAGCCACTGTTATTTTTAAAAATCCCCATTGGGCAGAAAAACTCAACTGTATACTTAATGATAATTCTAAAAACATATCAAATCTAAAATAAGCAACAGAATAATCATGCCAGATAATCATTTAATCATTTATTATTACCATGGGAGTTTTAGATAAAGAAATAAGACACAAAATTGAGTCGTTTGAAAGGATTGATTCTCAGATTTCAACAAAGGCCAAGTGTATTGGAAAGGAATGAAACTAAGAATGGTAACAACTAAGGCTTATAGTGTTTATTTGATTGTCATAAAAAATCTATGACTTAGAAATTGCTACATTGTAGCTGAAAAACTTGATGCACAGAAGTAGGCTACTCCTCAAACAAGTGTGGTAGAGATGGCTAGAATTCCCAACCAGGAAGTCTGAGTGCCAAAAACCAAGCTAATAACAAATCCTATGCTATGTCAGATACTAGGCTAAGTACCGTATATCCATATAATCATCTCAACAACTCTGAAAAGTGGATATTACCCTCTCCGTTATAAGCTGCAGCAGCAATGGAATAAAATATAATACATAAATTCAATAGACTTTTGCAAACATCTTAAAAATTATAAAAATATGTAGCTACATGAAAGACTTTAATAATAAAATTTTAAATTATAAGGCCAAGTATGAATTAGTATATTGACATAATTGCATATAAGGAAAAATATACCTGTGTAAACAAAAGCTAAAAGGGACTGTGCTAGAATGACAATAGTTGCTGAAGCAAGGTCTTGGGAATATGGGTGATATCTTTTCTTCATCAAAGCTCAGAATGAACATTTAATAACAATAACCTGAGCTTGCAAAGTTGATATATAAATGATGAGTAATAAGTGCAAAGACTTATGTTAAGCATTAAATTAGAGGAAGGAGATTTTTAGGCATAAATCAGTATATACTTGGAGTAGACGTTGGAGAGAATGGAAGAGACAGAATAATTGCCCATGCATGCAACTGCTTCCTCTGCCACTCAGGGGCTGTCTGTCTTTGCTCAAAGTAATCTCATTAAATTGCTATGTCCAGCTCCCTAACCCAAGGCAGAACTGCACCTGAAGCAAAACAGATGGACTGAGAGCTTTCTGGCTTCCTGTGCTCAGAGTCCACTTCCTTCCTGGCTACCAAGCTATTGACTACCAGCATTGATAGTGAATTGCTTAATACACATGGTAAACACAGATAAATTTATTTCTATCTAAGATGCAAAATGAAAAAGTTGAGAGAGGGAGAATAAGCATATTTTAAAACATACTTTCTCACATAATAAGGTCCCTCAATCTTCATCAAGAGCAAAACCAAGGAAATAGCCATCTTTCAATGCTGGAAGAAAAGGTCACATTAGATTTATCAAATAAAATATTTTGAAAATAATAAAATACATTTTAAATATTAATTATTGTTACCTTATGACTCAACTGTAGAAATTAACTGCATTAAGGATGCGACTCTATGGTATAACCAAGAGTAAAGACGAGGTGGGAGTAATGCTACAGTTTGTAATCTATGTGACAGAAGAAACCAAAGTATTTGCTCCCAAATGACTATACTTATTGAATGTGTATTAGGGTAAAACTACTTCTCTGCTATAACAAAACACTCCAAAGTGAAGTGACTTAGATAAAGTAGAAGTTTATTTTTCACTTGGCTAGTAATCCAGACAGCAAGGGCTGATGGTTAGATCTATCCATGAAGTCAGTTCCAGGCTTCAGAAAGGGCCAAAGAGCTACCTCCAAAAAGGGTGGCTTAGGTTTTGCTGGGAATGACTCCGAAGTTACATTTCACTGCTGCACACATTCCATTGCCTTGTTCTTAATCATAACCACATCTAACCACAATTGGGCAAGCTGTGTTGCCACTGAAGAGATTTTCTAAGAGAGATGAGACAGTTTTTTTGGCTGTATGACTGCCATTGTCAGATGATGGTCTCTTAAGACTCCTCATTCACTCACAGCCCCTCTCCTCTCTCCATGCTTCATCAGCGAATCAAAGACTTCAGCTATCCTTATACTTGAGATCTTTGGTCTAACCCAGCCACCCTAAAGGTACTCAGACAGCAACCTACTCCCACACATGTGCACACACAAGCACGCACATACGTGTGCACACACACAAGCATCAATGGCAACTCATCAGTTTCCTTGCACTCTCTGATAGTTGGCTCAAATGGGAGACATGATTAACCAGATGGTGATCAGCAGCAGAGGGAAGCGGAATACCTGCAGGAAAAATGGAACTAGGAAGGGTTTCTCATCCTCTGCAAGCATTCCTGCAGTGGTGTGGGAGTGTACCATCATCCTACAGCAGTACTAGCATGTGCGTGCCCCCTTTCAGCAATGATAACAGATAAACACAGAGCACACTACCTCTGGGATCAAGGAAATGGTATTCACAGTGGATCCACACCATTAACAGGAAGGATGAAAACTATGGCCGTGTGTGCCACAAAGGGAAGGGATGGCTGTAACTCCTTTTGTTCAGGGCATTGTCATAAAAGAAGCTGACATTTTGAGAACCCATGGATCTAGGTGATAAGCCCTTACATTCTAGTTTTGGGGACTTGGCAAGTCATTTAACCTTCCTCAACATCCTTGTCAACAAAAAAGAGACAAGCGTACCTGGCTATATAGCTCAACAGAACTTTTAAATGGAACCTGGACCTAAAAATAAGGTCTCCATAATAGGTAGCTACTATTTTTTTTATATTATTATACCCTTACCTTCTTGGATTTTTGTGAAACTTCAGTGAAATACCATGTGAAGACACTTTGGGCAGTGCCTGACACAAGCAAAATGGTTTGGTTTGATTTTGGTTTTTGTTAGAGCTTCTAATGTATTATCTAGATTTTCTCATATTAAAACCTGTATTAGGAAGTTTTCCTCTTGATAGAACAGGGGTCAGCATCAGGGATGACTGAAACGATGGGGAAGCAGGAGAAACTAAATGTTTGTTAAATGCCGATTCTATGGTCTGAATGGTTATGCCCTACCCCTGAATTATTATATGCCAATCCTAACCCCAACCCTGAGGGTAGGAGGTGGGCCTCAGGGAGGTGATTAAGTCAAGAAGGTGGATTAATGAGGGATTAGCGAATGTCCTTTGTAAATGAGGGATCAATGGGATTAATGTTCTTAGAAATGAACACTTAAATAGCTGGCTTGACCCTTCCACCGGGTGAGAACATAGTGAGAAAGTAGGTCCTCACCAGACTCTAAATCTGCTGGTACTTTGATCTTGGACTTCTCAGCCTCTAGAAATGTGATAAGTAAGTTTCTGTTGTTGATAACCAGCTCGTTTATGGGTTTTTTTTTTTCAGTAGTCTGAATGAACTAAGACAGCCTACTCTAACTCAGGTATTACAGAGGGTGAGTGGGTCACCAGATGCAATCTTGCCTTCTCCTTTTATTTATTTATTTATTTATTTTAATTGCTCTTGTTTATTAGTTCCCTATAGCTGCTATAATCGATTACCATAAATTTGGCAGCTCAAGACAACACAAACGTATGATTTCATGCTTCCAAAGATCAGAAATCTAAAGCAGGTCTGTGGAGCTATGTTACTTCTGGAAGCTCTAGGAGAAAATATATTTACTTGCCTTTTTAGCTTCTACAGGCTTCTTGCATCCTTAAACAGTTCCTAGCTTCACTCCAAAATCTGTTTTTATTGCCACAAAGTTTTGTCTGACTCCTGTCTCCCTGCCTGCCTCTTATAAGCACCCTGGGATTACACTGAGCCTGCCTGGATAATCCAAGATAATCCTCATTTTAAGATCCTTAATTTAATCACATCTACAAAATTCCCACTGTGCAAGGTAAATATTCATAGGTTCCAGATATCAGTATTGGACACTTTGGGAGGTCATGAGTTCTACTCTATACACGCCTTTATTCACGTGGTTTCTGTAGACTCTGAAATCTCAGGTGTAATTAAGATGGGTGGAAGCCAACAGCAGTATTTGTATACTATAGCACATTACACAACATCTACAGAGTAAGTAAAATCCAAGTGACCTTTGAAACGAATTTGTCAACAGCCAGCAGAGATGACAATGCATATACTCTACAACTCAACAATTCTACCTCTGGATGAATGCTCTGAAGCACTTGTGCTCTAGGGCACAGCCTTGTGAGTCTTCAGAGCAGCCTCTTTTGTGCTTGAGAAAATGTTCTGTGCTTCACTTTGAGAATAGATATAGGAAATCACACAATAGAATGCCACATTGACCTGAAGAACTCAAAGCTACCTAACACAGGCTGGAAGATTCTGAGAAAAGAAGACACAAGAGAATGCACACAATATATCATGTATATTAGTGTAAATAAAGGATTCAAGGAAATATATGTTATTTAGAAATCACTAAGAGGTAACATGTTCAGCGGGGTGTGGTAATCCCAGAGCTGTAATCCCAGCACTTGGGAGGCTGAGGTAGGAGGATTGTTGCAAGTTCGAGACCAGCCTGGGGGTACAAAGTGAGCTCAAGATCAGCTGAAACGCAGAGAGAACCTGTCTCAAAAACATGAGAGAGGGGGGGAGAGAGAGCGAGAGAG
The DNA here is from genome assembly GCA_004027455.1 of Hydrochoerus hydrochaeris. Taxonomy (NCBI): domain Eukaryota; kingdom Metazoa; phylum Chordata; class Mammalia; order Rodentia; family Hydrochaeridae; genus Hydrochoerus; species Hydrochoerus hydrochaeris. The sequence continues at coordinate 163,460 of PVLA01004527.1, read as the reverse complement.
AGAATATCTACGGGAAGAGGTAAAACAACAATTCTCCAATAACACATGGGAGAAGGGCTACATTTATTAAGCGGGAAGTTAGGTTTGTTCTGTCACTCATTTTTTAGGTCTGAAGTAGTTCACAATAAATAATTTAAATGATAACCCTTAAATTTTTAAGCAAAATTGTTTCCAAGTGTCTTTAAGACCTAAGGAGATGGGATTCTGGATGGAGACTCAGGGAGGGGGAAATGCCTTTTCTAAAATAAGCCTAAAACAAGCAGGAGGACTTGTGTGGAAAGGGGCGGTTCCTGAAAAGTAGTCTGCAGGCTAAGGTGAGACTTGAGAATAGCACTGGTAATGGAGGAGTTGTCATTGTTCCAGGAATTATCACTTAAGAGCTTTTCAATTGCAGGCCATGAAGAAAAAAAAGAGGTGTAAAAAAAAAACAGCCTCAAACTGATTCGATAAGATAAGTAAATGAAGCTCATTACTCATATAATTGAAATGCCCAGATGCAGTTTACATTTGGGACCAGATGATCCCTTATTTTAGGGTTCTCTTGTGCATCACACAATATTTAGCAGTACTCCTGGCCACTGAAGGCTATGTCAGTAACACCCCCACCTCACACCTCCTAGTCATCACAGCTAAAAATGCCTGAAAATACTGCCAGAAATCCCCTGGACAGGAGGGCTCAATCTTTCTGACGAGAAGCTGTTTGGAGAAAGATGATCTGGTGACTTGAATGATGGTACCAAGACTTAGTTTCTGGTACCAGAGCCTAAGCCTCATGTGGCCTCAGCTCATCCTCAGGGTTCACATAGAGATCCCCGGGAGACTTACTCTTTCCTTTCATGGCAGTAAAATGGCTCCCCAATCTCAGACTCCACAGCTTCTTCCATCACCATCCGAAGAAGAGACATCGTCCCCCTGGGTTAGTCCCACAGAACAGAGGGCCTGCATCTTTCCATGTTGGACTCCCAGCCTGTCTCCTCACCCTGCCCTCTCCTCCCTGGACCCACTGCTGGAGCTGACATGGAGCTACAAGGCCCAGGGAGGAAGCACAGTGTCTTCCCAAATGAACAGGTGCACTATTCTAGAAGGAGAGGGACCAGGCCTGGGGCAGCCAACAAGGGGCATTGCAGGAATAGTGAGAAGGCGAAGAACATGCTCACAATAGTCAGGCTTCAGCAGGAATGTCTGGCCAAACTCAAAGCACACAAGACAGAGTTAAACGTGGACTAGAAGCACCCAAACAAAACAGGGTGAGTGTCTGGGGGGTGACATGGAATCCTTAACGGGGCCCTCAGAGAGCTTTGTGCAGCCTCCTTAGCTGTGGAGACCTTTGCATTAATCACACACACGCACACACACGCACACACACATACAGAGGCACACACACGCACACGCACATGCACACACATTATGGAATCTCAAAGGAAAGACCTTTGCTGTCAACCTGAAAAGGCAAAGCTAAATGGACAGTCTGGGCTCAGATGGATGTCACTGCCTAAACAGGATAGACTGGAGTTCCACCATCACCCCACCCCCTAAAGCTAGGGAAATGCACTGTCCTCTAGCCAAATTTTGCCAAAGAGCCATCTAGACCCAGGCAAGGGACTCCAGTGAGTCGATCCTGCTGTATAACAGCCACTGAGTGAACACTCGGGGGCAAGAGATCTGTGTGAACCTGGACAGAGATGAGTAGAGAGGAAGTTTCAACCCACCAGCCCCAGCAGTTCCCAGAGACACATGCAACTGCACTAGCCGAACTCTGAAAGGGGAAGAAACCTCAAAAATTCTCAGTCCAGCTGCAAAAGGAAAAACGCTGAGGTCAGAAGCTAAAGACCTCTCTCGTCTTCATGGCAAATGACCCCCCTAGCTGGCAGTGAAACATGCTCAAAATTATTATCCAGAATGAAAACAGTTTAATTACTGAATTGAGACTGTATTTGTGGTTTCAAGTGACCAGAGATCGTTTTATTACCTAAAAGCCAAGAGAAAATTACGGGGTCTGCCTGAGACAGAGATTTCAACCTCAGGCTAGGGAAAAATGGTCCTCACTGAGTAAATTCTAAAGGGAGAATGAGCGCAAAAGAAAACGATGCTTTAGTCATATCCTCAGGTCACGCATTCAAGGAGTAGGCTTCAAGTCCTTTAATGGAGCCTGCGGAAGGGGACCCAGCAGAGCTGTGAACACACAACACGGCCTGAGAGGCAGCCTCCACCCCCACACACAGGGAGTCTAGGCTTTGTCAAAGGCTGCAGAACCTCACAGCAGCAGTCAGAGGAATGGGACTCAGGGAGTAGCCCCAGTGGCAACTCAAGGTCAGGTAAGTGTAAGGACAGGGAAGCATCAAGTAGCTGCAATCACAGACAAATGTCACATAGCAGAGAAAAGTGCTCCAGCAGTAACAATTTAAAGGCCTTTCTGAAACCTGCCTTGAAAGCTACAATTCCCCACCTCTTCCCCCCAGGACCTCATCTAGATACCAGGTTAACAATTTTATTATTTACCATCTGCCTCAATTTTGTTACCTTCAGCACCAAACACTGTGAACCAGGAAGCAAAGGTTAGGAAAGGTGCTGCTAGGTCAGGGAGCTAAAGGACACTTAGCCAGAGCCCCCTGTCCCCTTATTCCAATCAAAAGGTCACATGCAGGCATTCAGTCCTCCTCTGTCCTCCAGGAAGACTCTCAAGGGCCATGCCATACTGCTCATAAATACTCTCCACTGGCTTCCTGTTTATTGTTCGGGTCTGGCCATTAACTGGGACAGAAAGCAAACAGAATTGCAGAAATTCTCCAAGTCTTAATAAAACTGAGGCAATATGGAGCTCACAGAGCCGCTCTCATTCTGACAAGGGTATGCTAATTGCATTCTGTCTCCTTGCAAATTACAGCTATGCCTTGGGTTTTAAAAATTTTGACATTTCATTTTGATTGCAGCATTTCTTGTTTCCTCCAGCACTGGCAAAGGGCAGGGGCTGGGAGGGGGCTGAGACAGCCACTGACCTCACAGGGGGCGTGTGGATGATGCTGCGGGGTCCAAGACTTTGGGGAAAGTCAAACTTACTCCATAGCAGTAAGTTTGAATCTAGATAATACGTGGGTCCTCTCTGTTGCTGGCAGATTTAGCCAAATTGAGTCCAAGCCCTCAAATTTTACAGATCACATGGATCCAGAATCCTCTTTACATTTTCCAAACATTCCTCTGGGTCCCTCTGATTTGGCTCCTCTGGTTGGGTGACAAGTTGTTCTGACCTATCTGCTGACCCACTGGTGCACATGTCTAAGAAATGCAATCAAGCTGTGATTGTATAAGGTCCTTGTTAGAATCTAGTAAGACTCCATCACACATAATGCTCTGCCTCTAGGGCGGAGTTCTCAACCTGTAGTCCAGAGAACATCGTATCTCAGAGATCAAAACTCGTCCTAACTATACTAAAATGTGGTTTGCCTTTTCCCCTCTCATTCTCTCTCTAGTGTACAGTGGAGTTTTTCTGAGTCTGTATAATATAGGACAATGTCATCTCTTAACTTATGGAGCATGTGCTTGGATATTTTGGTGTCTTAACATGTTCTCAGTTTGAATTTCCAATATGATACATAATAACAGATTTTTAAATGTAAACAAAAGTTCTTTGGGGTCCTTGATGATTTTTTGAGAGACCCAGGCATATGCTCACTGCTATTGAAACAGCGTTTTCTCTTCCACAATGTCCTACTGAGAGATCGCCTCACTTTCCTGCAGCCCTTCTGGTGGCAGGGTTAGCCTTACCCCAATTGCTTCTCTACCTGTGTGAGGGCCCTCCCTTCCTTGTCTCCTCCCCCAGTGTCTGGTGAATAAGTGTTTCTCCATTTTAGACCAAAAGTCTCTCAAATCTGGCAAAATGACTTGACAAGATTCATGATATTCTTGGGAAAGAATCATTATATTCTTGAGATCATGCCTAAGTCCTTTAGGATGGAGTTTCGAGTAGGAGTTAAGTTATTGCTCATTTTACAGGAAGCAAAGTTGAGACTCTGGAGATGAGTGGGGGAGTTGGGATGAGAATCTCCTGGTCTGTGATTGTGAGTTTGAACGTTCCAGCCGCGGAGCTTGCTGAGGTCTGTTTAGACACATTCTGTATTCCATCACTCCCCCATGTTCTCTCATTTTCTGTCTCTCTCTCTCTCTCTCTCTCTCTCTCTCTCTCTCTCTCTCTTCTCTCTATTTGTGTGTGTGTGTGTCTGTCTGTCTCTGTCTCTCTCATTTTCTTGCCCCTCTCTTACCTCTTTTGCTGTCTTCATTTTCTTCTTCCAATCTTTTAAGCCACTACTGTTTGTGTTTCTGTCATTCTTTCCCTGGAAGTAACAGTGAATCTCAATAATGTAAATGGCAAAGAAATCTTGATTGTGGCCCTTGGACAAGAGGCCTTGTCAACATCACTGCATAGGCTCCCAGCTCTGGATAGAACCCTGGCCTTCTTATGGGTTCCTCAGCAACAAAAGTGCCTGCTTTCAGTAGAAATACACACTGCTGCTCTCTAAACTGCTCTCAGCCAGCAGCTAGAAGGCTCAGCCAGCCCCTGAAGGTCCCCTTAACTTTTCTCATTGGCCTCGTTTTCATCCTGTTCCTCAGAAGGGGTTTTCCCACTAATGCTACAGCTCAACTTAACTCTTTCATTTGTTCCTTTGAGTCAGGATCTAAGGAGAAGAAGGTAAATAAGATGCAATGTCTGCCCTAAAGGAGTTCACAGACCAGCAAAGAAACAGAGACACAGCCAGACAGTACAATGGGATGAAAAAGGGAATGGAGTGTTGCAGGTCACTGTGGACTCGACTGTCAGGCTCCTGCTGTTCTACAGCCCTTGGGGCATGGGTTGGCTGATGGAGTAGAGGGTGGGATAAGACAGGAGAAGGAGAGAGAGGCTAGCTGCTGGATTAACTGAGCTGGTTGAGAGGACTATGGAGCCCAGATGACAAGGATTGGGTTACTCCAAACCTATAGGGATATCTCAGGGACTTGACTGTGAGAGGGAGTGGGTGGGGCTGGAAGAGCAAATTCCAGAGTGAAAAAGAAACAGCAACTTCTATGCTGCTTTATGGGGGCTGCTTTATGAGGGCAAGAGGACAATAGTTAAGGACCTTGCTGTGGAGGTAGGTGAGCCTGGACTTGCAGACTAATTCTGTTACTTCCAAACCTGGAAGACTTTGGGTGAGTCCTTTAAGCTGAGTTTTACCCACCATACAATTGGGATAGTAAATATACCTACTCATAGAGGTATGAGGATTATATAAGTTAATACATGCCCTTTACTTAGAAAAGTGACTGTAATGTAGAAGACAGTAAATATATAAATGTCAGATGCTGTTAATGTCATATATGAGAATAAACACAGTGAGCTCGGCAAAGCATTCAGCACAGTGCCTGAGAGATGGTGAACCACCCAGAGAGAGAAAGAGACACAGGCCAACCTTCTCCTGGGTCTCCAGGCACACAGTTTCTCAGAGATAACAGATAGCAGGTGTGAAGGGACCAGGTATCTAGACCCCATCTTGCCATTCACCAAAGGAAGCAAATCTCCAAATACACTAGCCTGGAGGAATGTAGACATTCCGTGGGTTTGGGGGGATGATAGCAGGAGGGGAGTGGCGGGGGGTTGTGGCGGTAAGTGGCAGAGCCAGCATTTGGACATCTGTCATCAGTGATCATCCTAGAATAAAGCACAGGCCAGACCTAAGGACATTAGGGCAGCCTTCACCAAGGAAGGAACATTTCAGTGCAATGTGAGAAGATAAGTGGGCGTTTTCTCAGATTATGTAGGAAGCGAGTCATAAATGTCATTTCTACCAGACTTCTTGAAATAGCTCCACATAACTTTCTAGAATACTGCATCATGCATTTAAAAGTGATTTTGGTTATGCTTCTAGAATATAGCATATTAACAGAATTACATATGATTAGTAATATGTGAAAAACATCAGACCCGACAGTGAAGAGGTTCTTACCAGGAGACTGGTACTATGAACTATTATTTTTAAAATCTCCATTATTGCTTTTATTGTTGAAGTAGTACAGTCTTATTATAGACTCTATCAGAAAGAAATCCTGACACACCTGTCCTGATTACAACTGACAGATCACTGCTAACTCAATTAATTCTCAAGTACAGCTCTGAAGAGGGAAGATACAGCTTTGTTACACCTGAGCCAATAAGGAGGCTCAGGTCTGAAGGCATCTTCCTGGAGGTCATGAATATCTTCCTTTGGACCTCTGACTAGGTTCCCTCAGCCTGGCTCCTCATGACCTCAAGTGAAGATTGGTACTCATGGCAGCCATTACAGGGTCATGACCACAAGCAAAACGTGCTAAGAGCCTTTGAGTGAGTCTTTCCATGAAATATCAGCGTCTCTGGCATACAGAGAATGGACAAAGCCCTCTGAGATATGCCAATTTATCTAGGCTATAACCCCCAGTTACTCAAACACCATTCCAGGGTTTGCTGTAGATGTGATCCAAATCACCCTGATTCAAAGTAAGGCGGCACTGCCTGGGATAATCTGAAAGGTTTGGTATGTCCAGCTGATGGGCCTTGAGAGCAGAACAGAGACTTCTTTGAGGGAGACAAATTCTACCTGCATTCAGTACTTTTACCCCACCTCAGAGGTCCAACCTGTTCTTCTGATAGTCTGCCCTATGAATTTTGGGTTTGTCTAACCAACCCTCACAAGCATGGAGCCCACTTTCCGGCAATAAATCTTTTCAAATTATTCCACTACTGGTTCTGTTTTTCTCATTGAACTCTGATAGATACCTTGATGTCCTTCAAGGCATTGTCTGACTTGAATTCTTGCCATACACTCTTTGAGACCCTTTTCTAGCACACCTTGTTCCATGCCATCTTTGCCTGAGTGTCCACAATGAAACACAAGGCTAATAGTTCTTGTTCCTTGTCCAGGGACGCTTTTACCATAGTCACACGCTGGGGGACACAAAGCCTACAGAGAAAAGAAAGGAACCTTATGATCACAAGGCTCAGGAAATGTGCTAATGCTATATGCCACAGGTTAAAGAGCTGGCCCTTCCCCCTCTGAACTCTAGAGAGGAGACAAAAATGACAAGATGGAGAGCCAGTGATCAACTTTACTTGGAGCTCTGTAGTTTGCAACACTGACCTGAAGTCACAATGAAATGTCCTACTCTAAGTCCCTAATTCAAGATAGATACAGCTCTGCAGTACAGAACCAACTTGACCTCACCATCTGTTTTCAGAATGGAAGATGGCATTCCTTGAGGGAAAATACTATGGTGATGATCTGAGGGTCTAGAGGAAGAAGACAGGGGCCTAGCTCATTAAGGCAGGTGGTATCTGTGTGAGAGGTGGTAGAATGAAAGACAGACTAGCATGACTGTATAACCCTGCTCCTCAGGAACATGGTCAGTAAGAGTCAAGCCCACCAGCAGAAAGGATGTGGTTCCCCTAGGGAGCAAGAGCAGGGATGTAAGAAAGAAGGAAGCCAAGAGTGTTTTCTACAACATTTGCTCCTCTGGGGAAGAAGAACCAAGGTCCTCTTCCAGCTGTGCATGCCCGAGAGAGGTGGTTAAGGCTTTTCCCTTAGCAGGGGGCACCACCTAGGAAAGGGCACCTATTTCAGGGAGTTGCCTCCAACACAGTTTCACTGGCCCAAGTATGACAAAAGTATTTTAAACTAATCCTGTCACACATTGCAACTCCTTTCTTAGTCCCCTCCCTCTTAGCTGCCTCCCTCTATGTTAACAAGAGAATTATCTAGAGCGATGGGAACTTCAAAGTGCAGCTGTATGTGTCTTCAGAGACATTGGTCTTCAGAAGTCTCATCATAAAATTGTATTGCCAGCTTTTGGTCCTGTGATGATCTGTGAGGTTCAGCTTTAATGGGGTTCCTGGGAGCAACCTCTGATACATGCAAGGGCTCCCGATTTCTTGGCATCCATGGTATACTGTTCCTGAAAATTATCTGCAAAGGTCAACAAAAAACATTTCATTCACCCTAAGAATCTCAAACTGCACCCCATTCACCACAGCAGGGATATATATATACAAACACTGGATATTACAGAGTTATAAAAAGCATTATCCAGGGTATCAAAGACAATGAAGGCTGAGGACAGCTGACTGCAGGTCTCTGCCTGGGAAGTCATGTGCCCAATATAGCTCTCCCCAAATCCTCCTGGGCATTTCCCTTTTAAGCATCCCCAGCATTGTGCTGCTTAGAGATGTCTGCTGCCTGCATGGGGCTAAAGGATGGATTCCAAGTTGCCACGTAAGGTTCACCAGAAGCTTTATACTGAGGACACTCTACCCTTCACCCTGGGCTCCACATCTGATGTCCTCAGGATTCCTGGGATATAACTGGCATTCATAGGTCTCCATGAAACGAGTCTGAAAGGTCTTTCCCTCTACTTTGAGTCATCGCCTATGCCTTCTGTCAGCTCCAAACCAAGTGTCTCCTCTAGGAAGTATCTCTAGCAGTGCTGAGTGCTGGTCACCAGACGCCAACTTTTCCACACACCAAGCACACAATAGAAAAGCATTCTCAGGACTGTTGCTCTTGAGAATATATGACTAACTCTAATCAGTGAGTTGTGAGCAAGAGTAAAATGTAGCAGTTCTGGTCCTCACATTTTCTTGCCCATGCTGGACTCTCCAAAATCATATTGCCTTCTGGCATAAAAAGCAGATGGCAGCCACTCCTTGAAACTGGTTCCCAGAGTAAGAAGAGTAATGTGGAACAGCATTCCCTTCTTTCTCTCTCACAATAAAGAGGGAAAGCTTTCCACCCTTAGGATTTAAGGTTGGTCATTACTGCCACATAACCTAGCTTGTGCTGGCTGATGTGAACTCCTTGACCTAGCTGGTAGGTTTGCTTTCTCTGGATTCAAACAGCTCTCTAACTCTCCTATTATGCATATTGTATATACATGTACACATCTATCCCTCAAATTCACCCATTGTGGGATCAGCTTCCAGGTCAATATCTCATACAGCTTTGCATCCAATTATTCAGCCCAAGGTCCATCTGTAGGAGGCATCAATTCACAGTCATTGTGTCGTTATTGGCTTAGTTTTTTCTTCTCTTCCCTGTTGTGCAGGTGAGAAAGTGGCCTTGACAGTTTTCTGTTACTCTCACCTACTCTCTCTTGCTGCTCAGGTTAGCAGAATTGATTTCGCTGCCAGTTCAGTGTGAGGTTAAGGAGTCAAACATGTTGTGGTTCATACATCCTCATCACCCATAAATCCCCTAAGGATCATGTTCCTGAGCAGTTGTTGTAGGTGAGACATAGGACCACAGGGACCACCAATAACTGAAGCAGTGTCAATGGGCATCAGGGTCTGCCCACCTGTTGCCAACCTCCAAGCAGGCAAGAAAAAGGAAAGTAGAGAAAGCACTTGCCTAGATAGGTTTCTGGGTGCTTGCCTCTCTAGTACTTATCTACCCCTGCCCCACTGAAGTATGATAAACACACATAGACCCTGGCCATTGGGTCTAGGTGTGAAAAAACATCAAAAGCATATGGCAGCCTACCATATACTACCCCATTTCTTGCACCTGAGGAGGCCAAGTTTCAGGTGCTTATGGAAGCATAAAGCTAGAGCCTTTTTAACAGCCTTCTGTCCTGGGCCTGACACCTGGTCTCACTCAGCTCTGATGGGCTTGGTTCCTAGCTCACCCACTGAACTCTGATGCTTGCACATCAGGCCTTACTCTCCTGAAGAAGTGTCTCTTGGTATCCTTCACATTGGCTTTGAAGACCTCTCTGACACTCCACCTGCTGAGAACCACTCTACCTGCTACCCAGAGGTTGTACCCACCCACTCACCTCTCCAGACAATCCTGCTGAGAGCAAACCTAGCCAGGAGGATCGATTCCATCAGGCCCCCTAGATGTGTGATTAGGAAAAATTTCTAAGGAAAACACACCTTTCATGGTCCTTTCTCCAAGGCTGGTAAAGTTCATGTCCATCCTAGGACCTGATCAAGAATCCAGTGTGTCTTTTGATCAGTTGCATGTTCTCTACCATGAGAAAGACAAACACAAATCAAGCTGGTCACCTCAGCCATATCCTGAAGTTTTATGAAATCACAGAAAAAAGAACAGTAGTTTTTATTTACTTGATTAGGAATTATTTGATAATGAAAGGAAAAGCCACTTAAATGAGCTAAGGTAAAGAGGAAGGAATAAACCTCATAGGAATGAAATGTCTTGAAAGTAAAATACAATAATTTCCCCAAATCCTTACCCCTCCAGTATTTTCTACCTTTTGCTAAGTTGATGGTTTGGCCAGTGAAATCACAACAAGTATTACATGACCAAATGTTTTGAATAGTTACAAAAAGAAGACAATCTGAGTATGATTTCACAAATCATCCAGTTTATTTCCACACAAAGACAATTTCCTTATTTTCACAAGGCTCAAAGAGGGGAAAAATAATGTGAGCAAAGTTACAGAAAATGCAACATAGATGAAGTACACTAATGGACTACATACTGAGTTATTTGCAGAATGATAAAAGTCTAGTTGTTCAGTTAGGATAGCAGTATGCCTCTGTGGAATCTAAAATCTAATTAAAATTTTAGGTGTACCTTTAATATACCAACTTTCCTCAGGAAAGACAGAGTCCAGCAGAGAAGAGATCCACAATAACATGTCAGACCTCTTGACACTACCAGGTTTTGGTGTGTGGGCCTTCAGAGAGAAGCTCTAAGACTAACAACCTTCACCCCTGTTGCTGCCTGAGTTATCAGTCTTCAGAGAAGCATTTGACTGATAGAGTGTGGCCTGCCATAGCCTAGCTTTCAAAGTGTCTGTCAAACTCAGATTTATTTGTACTTCAAAGGCTACTAGAGGTCAACAACTCATGTATGTGGTTGGATAAGGTGTGATGTAACATTGCTGAGGGGAAAGAGAGTTCACTGTCATGGTCTCGAGGAGACAGGAAGTAGGCTCCAAATTCTTTTCACACCAAAGCAGCTCTCATTCATGTATCCAACTATTTAAGTATTTGGAATCGTTTCAGAGCTACATAACTCCAAAGCTTTGAAAAGCATGTGCACCATTGGGCTTGCTGCCTTGAACTTTGCCACTGCCATGGGGACAACATGCCTGGGCTAGTCTATTAATTCCAGGAGGAAAATGAAATGTGGAGCCGAGTTACTACCAGTGGACCCCTGCCTCGATTAGCCAAACTGCAGTCAGCCACAGATGCACAAGAGAGCCTGACTGAGCATCACAGAACTGATTATCTAAACCTGGTCTCTACCAGCCAAGCTCAGATAATCAAAAAATGCAGATTAAATAATAGCTCTTGTCATATGACATTGAGAATTTGTGGTTGTCTCTTATTCAGCATATTTGTGACAACAATAAACTGATACAGTTGTCAAGCAGTGACTCTTCCCATTTGTTTCATTTCTTGGTTCCATATGGTCTTTCGTCTCTGCTTCACTATGCTCTTCTGCTCCATTGGAGTCTCTTTCTAAACATCATCTTCTTTGCTTTCTCTTCTGCTAACACATGATCGGTCCAGGGATGGGGCATCATCCATAATTTCTGAACTGGTTCATAACCCTAGAGCAGTTCCTCTGTCAGTCCTAGACCAGTTTCTTTGTCCTAACTTGGTTACTATCAAGTCTAGACCAGTTGCTTTGTCAAATCCAAAACACAGGAAATTTACTCCACTTTCTATCCCACAATGGATCTTTGTTATGGCTGTCTTGATGTCCTCCTAAGCCTCATGTGGTCATAGGCAGGGTTTTTTAGAGGTGGCTGGGTCTGAGGTGTGTAATGCTAGGATTAAGGATGTGATACTGGGTTTAAGGGTGCCTCACCCTGGGTGTCAGTGCTACCCATCTGAGCAGGCCGGATGAACTATAAGGGATAGAAAGAGAAATACTGCAGTCATTTGCTTGCTACTCGCTATTTCACTGTTTTTGCTGCCTTCTGTTTGCCATGAACTATCTCTCCTCTGCGATCCTAAATCTGACTGGGAGTCAGCTGATTATGGACTAAAACCTCTACAACCCATGAAGTACAATAAACCTTTTCTCCTTTACCTTTGAGTGTTGGGTATTTTGTCCCAGCGAGGAGCAAAAAGTAACGAAGATAACCTTGATGGTCAATCAGGAGGAAACCCAAAGGAATAACATGGAAGGTGAGAAAACACCATTTCTTCCTGATGAGTCCTCCCACCTACAAAGAAATTTAAGAAAATGTTTTTCTACCATGGTGAAGATGCAAAGTTAAATTTTCAACAGGTTATTCTGCTACTCATGCAAAGAGTCATCTGTCCTAGAGAAGAGGGAATTCTGGGATTCCCTCTTGGGCAGGAGAGTGTTTGTAGGGTCAAGGAGGAGTAAGTACTTGAGATTGAGAGAATCAGGTCAACTGAGGCCCTGCTGGGTTGGTCCTAGAAATGAGGAAAAGCCTAGCTACACTTGCAACCAAACGTACCAAGGGTTGAGAAGATACCAATAGGATAGATACTTCCCTAGATACAAGACCACTGTAAACTACAACTAATTCTAATTGTTACCCAATGCTTATGGACATCTCTGATGAAACAAGACTACAGCCATCAGTATAGAGAAAGAGGTAGATTAGCAGATGCCATAAGGCTAGGCAAGCATGTGGACAGTTGTTGATGTGAGCAGCTATTCTCAGGTAGGTAAATGGCCCAAACTCATGGTCTTTTCACCCCATTTTTGCATACCAACCAATATCCAGGGAATTATACAAAAAGGAGGCTGCCACCAAGTATAGAGAAAAAAAAAAGAGAGATAAGACCCCTTGCTAGTGACAAAATAAATTGTTAGAGGCATTCTGGGAAGTGTTGCTGAAGTATTTAGTATAACTAAGTTTTCATGAAGCCTATGGACCAGCAATTCTTTACTGGTTATATGGCCCAGAGCCATTCATTAACAGATTCATGAGGGAAATGTACTAGAAAGATGATGCAAGCACTTTCTCTGTTTTGCTGAACCTTGAGAGAATGGATAAGAAGTTGGTGGGTGCATTTGAAACTATGAATGAGTTGTGTAAAGAATAGGTCTTAAAACATAGTGCAGGGAGGGGGAATAAGATGCAGAGCAAGATTTATAGCATAATACCATTAGTGTAAATTAAAAACACATACACACCACAAAACATTAGATTTTAACAAGGATCCAGGAGTATGTGAGGCTATATATCATGTATACAGGAGTGAGTACCTAGGGAAAGAAAGAGAATAGGAATCAGTACTGAGGATAAAGAAGGGAAAAGCACATAAAATAACAGAAGGCCTTGTATAGATTTTTTATGATAATGAGCTACAATGCAAGGAGTATCATTAACATAATTTCTGTATGTGAGCTCATTTTTTTTCAATGACAAGTAAGCCTGGCTGTGGGGTTGATCTGGGCCTACAGTGATCCCATTTCTGGTTGATGGAGTTATGGGGCACATGGTGCAACAAAACCCATGGTGCTGGGAGACAGGAAATAGAAAGATCAACATCTCAGGCTTTAAAAATCAAGAAAACCTGGATTTCCTTCTTTACTTTGCTGTGTACTCGTTGTATGACCTTGGCCAAGTGTGTGATTGTGGACAGTTCACCTAACTCTCTAAACCTCTATTCCTCATCTGTGAAACAGAGATAGTAATACTTAAGGGATTGTGGAGATCAAATAAGATGATGCATGCAAAGTTCTCAGCACAGTGTGTGGCTTTTTAAATAGCAACTTTTGTTATCCTGAGGTGTCTTTTTTTTCACCTAGTATTCTAAAACCTCTGTAATTCTCAGACTCTAAAAATGACTTCATTTTCCAACTTTTTTGGTCAGCTGTTTTCTGTTGCAAGATGCTCCAGGTTGGCAGCCTCTGGGACCTCTCGTGGGACAGGAACTGTGTGCCTGCAACCAGATGAAAAGGCCAGGAATTGGCCTGTGGAGCCCACAGTCCAGGGATAGACAGATGAATTCGTGCCAGGAGGGGGTGGAGAAGGTGACGCAAAAATCACTGGTCCAGAGCACTGGAAAAAGACAAAGAGGTGAAAGGGGAGATGAGAAAATGTCAGGAAAAAATCAGGTGGCATAGTGACACAGAGCTCACTCTTTCTATAGGTTGACAATCCCCACCCTTCCCTGTTGCATTTCTACCACCCAACCCTGTCTGAAAGGTAATGTCTTTGAATACATTATTCTCCTTGAAGCTCATTTCCTCCAAATAATGTCACAGTTTTTGGCTTCTCCATGTTGGTGGAAATCTGACTACAGCTTTCTTTGAAGGACCCTCGCCCTCCAGGCATTTGGTACCACACAGAGTAAATGCTGTGTGCATTTTATATCAAAGTCTAAGCATCTATGTGAATTCCTTAGGTGGGAACTCCACCGTCTTAACTTAAGCTCTGGCGAGCAGTGTGATCTATCCTTTCTGGGAATTACATGGACCAGAGGTCAGCCTGAAACTCCTGTTTGTTCCTGTCTTTCATCTCACTACATCCCTTCAATCATACAGTATTATGATTCCATTTCATAAATATTTCCCTAACCCACCCACTTTTCTCTGCTTCCTCTACACTAATTGCAGTTTAAGCTACCTTGTCTACTTCGGATCAAGACAAAGTATTCCTCATCTCTCCCTGTTCCCAGGATGATCTTTCCATCAATTCTCCATGTAGTCATACGAGTGGTTTCTATAATACAAATATGACCACACCAATCTCTTACATCAATGTTTTCTGTGACTTCCTATTGTCCTGAAAATAGAATCCCTTTACATGTAATGCAGAACTCTGTAATTTCCATCCCTAGTTCCTTCACACAGCAGTCCTATTTCCAATAAATGCTCCAGCAAGACCAAATGTCCTTTATGGCTTCCAGTGCTCTGACCTCAGTCCTGCAGTGGACTTCTTTCTTCAACTGGCTAACTCCTACTCACTTGCAAAGGTTAATTTCACTTTCTATAAGAAGCCAATGATCCAAGTCCATGTAAAGGTCCCTATTGTGGAATGATTTATTCCCTAAAATGTATGTTCAAATCCTTCAACTCCAACTACTTGTGAAAGTGACCTTTATAGGAAATAGGATCACCAAGTTGAGACTATATTTGATTAGGATGGGCCCTCAAGTAATGCCTGATGTCGTTATAAGGAGGAAGTTGGACACAGATCTGCAGGGAGAAGGTCACATGACTAGAGGCAGAGCTGTAGCTATCAGGTAGGGAACAGCAAGGCCCACCAGCAACCACCAGAAGCTAGGCAGTCACAAACAGGTCCTCTTCCAGCACCTTTCCAGGGAGCACACCTGTCAGCACCTTGATTTTATATTCCTGATCTTTAGACTGCAAAATAGACTTCTGGTGTTTTAACAATAGCATGGTTGTGATTTGCAACAGCAGCCCTGGGGAACCAGTGCAGGCCGCAACCAGATGTCCCTGTGGTACTTTTCACTGTCCTCTTCGGGGTCTGTACTCTTTATATTTTTATTGCTAGTTTCTTTTGCTGCTCCAGATTAGACAATGTGCTGCATTCAGGTAGGAAGCTTGTTTGACTTGTTCACTGTTGTAGCCCGAGCTCATAATTGGAATTCACGTGTTAGATTTGTTGAGTGAATGAATAAGAAATAAACTGGCAGAAGGGAGATAAGACTGGGGCAACACAAGTATGGACATAATGGGAGGCAGCAGCTGGGTCAGGAAGGCCTCAGGGATTTCCAGAAAATTCTAGTTCCATTTGGGTCTCTCTGCTTCCTGGGACTGGAAGGCAGGGCCACCTGTGGGACATCTCAGCACAGCTGCACACCAGATCCATCAAGTGCTCCCGATGCAGGAGGGGAGGCCCCTCCTCCCTCAGGTGTCCTTGAAAGGCAAGAACTGAAGCCCAGGGAGCTGAGGATGGAAGCAAGATTGTGTTTCAATACTTCCCTGGGGTTTGAAAAATGTGGGAAGCAGCCCCCCACTCCCTGCCATTGCTCTTGGAGCAAAAGAGGGAAACTCTAAGCACAGCGCCCCGTCCTGCTCCTTGGGGATGAATCTTTAGCACACTGTTAGGTGAGGGAGTTCCAGAGGTGGCGGGCAGAGGGGCTTTGCTTCAGGCAGCTGTTTTGAACCTCCACTTGACCTTCTTTGTCCCCTGGTGCATCCAGTTACAAGCCTGTGGCTCTACAAACCATGCTCAGAGAACGTCTGGTGTCGTCTCTCCTAAGCCCTCCTGCCCGTATCTGCAGGTCTTCATATCCGGGCCAGCCTCTTCCTCATACCAATAGGCAGAGGCTTCCAAGCTGAAGGACCACCAGGAAGGAAGAGTCAAGCAGGAAAGGAGGTTCCTGAGGTTTGATGAACCTTTCTGACTGACTCAGAGCAGGTGGTGAGGGATGGGGAATCATGGAATGGAATAGGGAACTAAATGGGATCTGCAGAGCTGCTGGGACCTCAGGAAAGACTTCTGAATCTGTGTCTTTCAGTACAAGGACATGGCTGTGATCATCCTAAGAAAAGGAGCAAGAACACAGGGCAAGGTTAAATTCAGCCTTGGCTTATAAGGATTCTGGTCAAAAGGGATAGGAGGCCTCCAGTCTCTGGATAGTGTTTGTGTTCACCCTAGGTTAGGAAATTATTATGGACTGAATTATCTTCCCCAAATTCATAAATTGAAACCCAACCCTCACTCTGACTGTATTTGGAGGTAGGGTGTTTCCAGAGGTAACTAAGGTTAATGAGGTCACAGGAACAGCCCCCTAATTTGATAGGACTGGAGTCCTTATAAGAAGAGAAAGAGACCCCAGAGTTTTTGCACTTTCTCAGTCTCCACTCACACACACAGAGAAAAGTTCATAGGAAGACACAGATAGAAGGTACCATCTATAAGCCAGGAAGATAAACTAGGAAGATAAACTTGACTAGTAACCAACCTTGAACTTGACTTTGATTTCAAGCCTCCAGAATTGTGAGGAAATAAATTTCAGTTTTTAAGCCACCTACCTGTGACGTTTTATTATGGCAGCCCTATAGACTATCACAGAGACCATCTTCTCTGCTAAGTGTGTACTGGTAGGTATGGGAAGTAAACAGGGTCCAGCCCCGCCAAAAGGGCTACCGAGGTCCATCCAGGCCTCTTTGGGTAAAGGAGGGAGCAGGAAAGGTGTAGGAAACCTGTGGAGAGGGGATGCATTCAGAAGGTTTGACAAACAGAAGGTGTTATGTTTAGCAACTGGGAGGTATTTTCACAGGCACTGGGGAAAGGGAGTGGGAACAGGGGAAAAACTAGATAGCACTGTGTCTGACTGTAGCTGGCAGCAGGGGCTGCACAGCAAGTGTGGACATCCACAGCTACCCATAAAGGAGGGCAAAGGTGTCTAAAATCACCTTCTCTCAGTTCTCAGTCAAGGGTCCCTATCCCTCCCTGGCTGTCCCTTAATTAAGGGATGGTCAGTGCCCCCTCCTGTTTCCCAAATGGGGAGAAAATGATTGGTCAGTTACGGCTGATGAGTCTCATGTGAACTAGATTGTAACACCTCTTGGCAAGTAAAAGCTTTTCCAGTTTCCAGTGGAAGAAGCCCTGAAGGTTATTCTGAAAGTCAATAGAATTTGGAGTGAGAGAGATGACGTCTAAATCCAGGCCTCATGTGGGAGCCAGGGAGAGTGAAGGCAATTATGGCAAAACTAATCATCCCCAGGGCTGCAAAGGGGGCTCCTGCACCAGGGAAATTTTGAGAATTCCATCACATCTCCAGGGCCTCTCCAGAGGCAGGTGTCTTTACAAGTAGCTTCAACCTGTCCATTCCAAGCCAGGTCCCATGGGGGCAGAGCCAGGAGTGATAGAAAAATATATGTTTAGTATATTGGGTGTGTGCTTTACTTATTTATTTCACTAGGGCCTCAAGTCCATTTCCATCAAGAGGCAAATTCAATTCTGCATAATTCTTGCTCAAGACCATACAGCAGGCAATCCAGGGAAGGGGTTTTGCATCAGCTTTGGTATCTGAAGCAGCATCAAAGGTTTTGTATGGACTGAATACTTTATAAATGCTCAGTAAATATGAGTGCAGTGCATGCCACTCTCTTATGCCAATATTTGCCAGTTATGGCATCTTGGCTTTGAACTGACCTCTTTGGGTACCAGGTATGGACAGAAATGTTTAAAGGGATGGGGAGGGGTGAGTTGTTTTTGTATTTGGTAAACTGCCTAATTTGCAGACTGCCCTCATCTTTTCTGCAGGCTTACTACCTCATTAGACACCCATATCATAGACGATTGTCAGAGTGGCTTGCAAAAGACAGAGGGCCAGTCATTCCCAAAGGACTCTAGGTAGAAACCTGGACAGGATCTTGCAAAGGAACCCAGAAGTGGACAGAGAAATCTTCACTCTCATTCCTTTCCTCTCCTCTTCCTGTCTGTTAGCACCAGAAGGTCCTTGTGAAATGCAAATGCCTTTTCCAAGGTGTTAGACTAATCAACGGCTTGATTTTGCTTAACTATAACCATGAGTTGGTGATTCTAGAAAGATACCCCAAAGAAGGAGAATTTAGATGGACCAGAAGATCCCATTTTCTCATAATGCCCTTGTGTTGATGGCACGTTTACCCCTAATAGTCATACCAACCCTCCTCACTCTAACCACACCTTGTCTGCCTAATCTACATGAGTAAGAGTAGTGGGTGGAATATACATTTATTGTTCAAAAGAGTTTGAGCAAAGCTACACCATTTACTGGTTGTCTTACTTTTAAACAGGGCACGAACCTCTCTGAGCTTCTGTTTCCTTGTTTAAAAACGGGATACAATATTACACACCTACCAAGATTCCTGTGAACACTAAATAAAGAAATGTGTGTTTTTTGTATTTGGTAAACTGTCTAGTTTGCAGTGTGCTGCACAGTACTTGGCCTGTAACAGTTATCTCCACCATGGCTATTTTCTACATGAGAAAGCAAACCATAACGAATGGCTTCCTCCTGGCTAGAACCTTTCTGACTATAGACAAGAACTAACTTGAAAACTAGTCTTAGCAAAGTAGAGTTTTGGTTATTTTATATAGTTAGAAGTCTGGAGATTATACATCTCACAAAGACTTTATCATCATCGTTGTGGTTGCCTTCCTCTTCTAATTCTCACAAATTCTCTAGCTGCACTTCTC
Organism: Hydrochoerus hydrochaeris; assembly: GCA_004027455.1. NCBI lineage: Eukaryota > Metazoa > Chordata > Mammalia > Rodentia > Hydrochaeridae > Hydrochoerus > Hydrochoerus hydrochaeris. The sequence goes on along the minus strand of PVLA01004527.1, from coordinate 144,341 downwards.
CTATCTGAATATTTGCATCACTGTCGCCTAAAGCAGAACACCTGTGATGGCTTTGGAGCGCTCTCAGGCTACAGATAGCTTTAGGCTCAAGTCATCGCAGGAACTCAAACTCCTGCTCAGTCTATTAAAGCTTAAAGAGGGGTGGGTCTAGGTGAATCTACTTGGATCCTGTTACCTATTCTTGAACTAATTGTCAGTATCCGGCTTGTGTCTCTTCAAGCAGGGACAGAAAATTTGATTGTCTGGATCCAGGCCACTTATCTGTCTTGGTTACCAACCTGCTAGAGTTCTGACTGCAACCTCCCCAGGTGGTTTTCTGGTGTTAAGTGGGTTAGGTATTGTGGTTTGAATGGATCCCTCAAACTTCGTGAATTGAAACCTAATTCTCAATGCAACAGTGTTGAAAGGTGGTGCCTTTAAGAGGGATTTACACTGGTGAAAGGCTGTGTTATTGCAGAAGTAAGTTAATAATTTGGGGAATGAGGTCCTAACAAAAGGATGAGTCTATTACCCCTCTTTTTTCCCCTCCCTCCTGTGTGCTTTCTTGCCCTTCTGTCTTCTATCATGTGGTGACACAGTAAGAAGATCCTCATAAGTTCCAGAGTGCTTGATGTTAGTCTTCCCAGATTCCAGAGATATAACAAATAAGTCTCTGTTCTTCATAAATTACTCAGTTTCAGGTTTTCTGTTAGAGCAACAAAAAAAATTAAAGCAGCAGATTAAGAAGGGCCCAAAACTCTTCAGCAGGCACTGAACTGACAGATGTGATGCATTCCTCCACCTCTTGAACCTGGGCTGATCTGTGACCATTTTAATTAGGACAGGACCACACACGAGATGTTCTTTTACTGCCAAAGCTAGACTTATGCCATTTGTGACTTCAGCACCAGGCTCTGGGAATTCTCCCAGAACTTAGTCACTCTGCTCTGAGAAGCCTAAGACACATAGAGACATCATAAATGAGAACTGAGGTGGTCAGATCAAGAGCCACAGATGAGCTCCTAGCTGACAGTCGTAACTAGTACTGTCTCTATGAGTAGCATTCCAGCTCAGCCAAACCTCAAGGGATGCAGCTTAGCCAATATCTGGAAGAATAAGACGACCACCCTGCTGAGCCTAGGAATCCACAGAATCATAAAAGACAATTTAAATAAATGTTAAGCCACTAAGTTCATTTCAATGATCTATTGATCATTAAAATGGAGACGTGATTTCAAGGAAATCACAGAGATGGGGAAAGAGATGCTGCATAGACCAACAAAGTACATATTCATAACATCTGGTAAAGAAAAGCAAGGATCCACCCCTGCTCTGTTTCTTACCAAAATTACCAGCAAACCAGTGGGATATCTGTTAGGCACACGTTCTCTCAGGTGTCCACAGAAGACAGAATACGATGCCAAGTACCAAAGGCCATGGGGAGGTGTGGTCTGGTTCCAAAGTCAGGTTTACTTCATTTCTAAGATCTCTCTGCCACCAGAGTGGCCTAGAAGAGTCATGGCAGAGATAAGCATGAGAACAGTGGGCAGCTATACTGGGAAGCGCTGGGTAGTTTTTACCTGGTCACCAATGCAAGAGAAAGATAGAGTTTCGCACCTGAGTTCCCAGAGCAGATCAAAACAAACAAACAAACAAAAATGTGCAAAGCCCAGAACAAAGACAAGCTGAATTCTGAAGGACAAAGAGGGTGCAGGAGCAGGAAAAGCCTCCAAACTGCTGGTTGCTGAGCAGGTATCAGCTGGAGACCTGGTTCTGAAATGGAAATAGAGAGACCAAAAACACAAGAGAGTGATGCAGGAGGCCCAAGGTCTGACAGAAGCCTCTGACCTCTCTGGCTCATGTCTTACCATTACACCTCCTTGTTTGCATGTTTTGTAGGCAATGCCAGCCAGAAAGTGACCCAAGAGTTAACACACACATGTGCAAGTTGAGCATCCAGCCCTGAAAGCAAAATATGCTTTCCAATCAATTTCTTAGGCAATCTCATGGCTTGGAAAGATGAAATGCTTACATTGAGCTAGTAATTGTCATATTGAGTGAAATTGGATCAGAAGTAAGGGGATTTGTATTTTGGTACTAGAAAATGGACATGTCCTGAATTAGCAAACAAGAGGATGGCTGGAAATACATGCAACTAATGCAGTCTGTCAAATTATAAGCAGGAAGGAGTCTGAGATAACTCACTCGTGTCATGAGGACAGGACAGAAGGTATGCACTGGAATATCGGGTTGGCGGGATTGCTGAAAATGACAGAAGTCTTGATTGCTATCTACAGGGTCATACATTTGTAATCAGCAGACAGGGTGTGCTGTCTGTCCCCCTCCTGAACCCTACCTTTATAGCTGTGTTTAGACTCAGAGAACTGCCTCCCTGTGGGCCCTGCATACATGGGGCTCAGCCTACTATGGAGTGAGAGAATCTCATGAGCAGGGGGACCCAGGGTCAGCCTCATTACCATTAGTCTAAGAACTGCTCTCCTTGTGCTTTCAGTCTCTCAATTTCCATTCCAGAAGCCCGAAGCTGCCTCCTACTTGGGATATAATGATAATACCTTAAGGGACCTTGGTATAAGCAGAGAGGAGTCCCCAATCCTCAGTCCCCCTTCATCATCTGAAAGTTATTTTGTGCTAGGCACCATTCTAGATACACTAAGGAGTGCAAATGACCCTCTAAGACCCAAGGTGGAGGCCAAGTTAGTGGCCAGGCCCATGGGGTGAGGGCCGGGCAAAGAGCAGCACCTGCTGTACACCAAGCCCAAGAAGATGCAGTCTAAGCCCAGGCATGTGGCTGGCGGAACTTACCCGGGACCTGCCTGTTTGGTGTGGACTCAGAGTCTGCTGTGGAAAGGTTATCTGAGTTCCCAATAACCAGAAAAGGGAGAGGTTAGAGGTAGGCATTGTAACACATGCACTCTGGGAAGCTGAGGCAGAAGATTCACAAGTTTGAGCTCAGCCTGAGCAACTTAGTAACTTAAATGAATCCCTGCCATCAAATGAAAAAAAAAATAATAACAGAAAGGTTGGGGTTGTAGCTCAGTGCAGAGGCCCTGAGTTCAATCCCCAGTACAGGAAAAAAATGAAAAGAAAAACAGAGAGAGAAAGAGAAATCAAGAAAGGAAGAATGGGGAGGGGCAGAGACTGACAAAGCACTCTGGTCCTGAAGGGGTGGGTGGCTCAGAGGTTTCAGCACTTTCAGCTGCTCCTCTCTTGCCAGCACGTGCATGTGCAAACACCTCTGTGCTGGGTCTCAGCAAGACTCCTTCCCCTCTGAATGGATTAATTAGGTTTTCACCGAGCAATCCTTCCACGTGTTCTTCCCAATGCTGTTTATTGTGTAGCACAAAAATGGGAATCTATTTACTAATCTGCTCAAATTTTAACTGGATGCCACAATCACCCTGGGAGGGGCTGACAAGGCTAGGGCTGGTGTGAATCCCCAGGAGCACAATGAGACCCCAGGAGAGTTCAGAATAAAGTAAGGTTAACCCAATAGTTTCTGGAATAGAGAAGAGGGGATTTTTAAAAAGAAGATGTGCTTGCATTTTTCCCATCTTGGTGGCTCCATTGTGGGACTTTTGCTTGAATAATCTGGGTAATTGCTTCAGGTCTCAGGCCAAGTGAGGAGGGGCCTCCTGCTGGGTTCTCCAGAGATCTGATCTTGCCACTGCTGCCACCCATAGACAAATGATGAGTCTACCTGCTGCTGAACCTGTCCAAACCCACCAGTCACGTGGGTGACAGAAGCTGTTCGGCACACTGCCTGCCTGCCAGCCAGTGGGACACATCAGTTATTTGGCTTTACCTTTCTGCAGTTGCAGATGGGAAGTAAGGGGTTTAGTCAGTAGCCGGAGAACATGAAATACCAGCTAGGCACAGAGAGAGGGCCCCAGAGCTTCCTGAAGCCCCCTAGGTCACCACCTGGGCCTTCACTTATAATGCATGTGACAAATGATCTATCAGGTCTTTGCTTCCTGCTGTTCCCTCCGTTGGCATTATGTGAGCAGTCCAACCTCCAAAATGAATCCTCATCTTCATCAGCGTGTTGCTAGGGACCTCTGTCCACCGATTCAGAGGCCTCTGGCTCAAACCTGTGTGGCTACCATGCCCACTCTGATGTGTGTCCAGGGTAGCAGCTGGCCTTTGTCCTGCCTTTTGCCCAAGGAAGACAGGAGCTAGGACTGTGCAAAGCCCCTTTCCCTAATTTCTAGCCCACTCTTCCTCATCTCAGCTGCTGACCTCTGCTCCTGACACCCACCTCCAGCACGCTTGCTTGATGGCTCATTGGAGATGTTTGCTCTAGTTAGGGCACCTTCCTCTGGAGACATGATTCTGGTGCTTGCTGCCAGGCTCCACAGCTATGGAGACCTCATTCTGGTCCATCAGAGGGACCAAAATGGCTGCACCTCTTTCTCTCTGTGTCTCTACTAGGAAAGAAGAAGTATCCCTTGGGCTACTCCTGGGTAATTGAGTAGTAGGATCAGGAGAGTGTAGTCTCCTGTTTCAGCTGGAGGTTCCTCTGACATCATCACCATCATCAGCACAAACACCTGGAAAATTGGTAGGGTAGTGCCCTGGGGTGGAGACCACTCCTGACTGTGCTGCTCCTTGGTCTTTGAAGGTACTGAGTTCCCCATCCACTGAGAGAATCAGACCGTCATTGAAAGAGCAGCAGAGGCATTAGAGAAAAGGTGCTTGACAACTTTGGCTTTCCAAGCAACCTCAGTGCTTCTCAAGACTCCTGCTGGCTTGAGAGGAGAGCTGAGAGGGGTCAAACTGCCAATGCAGTTGGCTCAGAGATATAATCTACAGGTGTGTGTGTTGAACCATTCATAGAGTTTTCAGATGTCCTGTGTGGAAATGCTGCTGATTTCAATCATAGATCACATCCACATCATATAAAGAAGGCTTGCAATTGGGTTCCCTGCACCATCCCAGTGAGTGCCCAGACATATAAAATCAATCACTTAAAGGCAAATTAAGGAGTCAAATAAAGTCTGCAGGCCTAAGAATGAGGCTCATCATGTGTGCCTCACTTTTTCAGACTCCAAATCAACTAGCATTTATTGAATGACTATATTGGCCAGGCAATGAGCATGGTGTTTTCCTCTGTGCTATGTGATTGGCTGCAAATGCCTGGGAAGGGTATTAAGACCAGAGTAAAGATGAGGAGCAGAAGGGATAACCTCAACATCATTCATCTATCAATGGCAGAGCTATGATTGCACCAAGAACTTTTTCAGAACTTGTCCTGTTGCTATGCAAGACTGGTTGAAGGGACTAGTCTTGCTGATCATCAGTCAAAGCTGATCATCAGGGCCTATGGCTTCTGCTAATACAGCAACTGGGGAGTAGAAGTTGCACAGAGCAGACCAACTTCAAGGTCCCACCCAACCACATTCACTGAGGAACAGTGTCCCAGTGTTAGACTGCTCCCCAATCATGAGACAGGGAATGGCTTGGCTCTACCAGAGGAGCCCAACTTTGGAGGGAGAGCAGGATACCAAACCATAGCTACCACAGGTGGCAACCTCCCCACTTCAGGTTTCCTGCCGTGAGAATGGAGGTATCATGCCTACCTTTTCAGGGCAGTTGGAGGGTCAAACTAGACGCCTTATTGACAGAATCCCTAATGAGAGTTACATGAGGGCAGAGAATCTGTCATGCTCACCGCTGTGACCCGAGGACCATGATTGGCACATAGTAGGTACTCAATAAATATTTGTGGAGTGAATAAATGCAGTGAGGCTGGATGCCTTTCGTCCTCCTCCAGCTGTGAAGGCACAATTCACAGCTCTCTGGAATGTCCCTAGGGTCTAGGGCACAGCAGGCTCTGCTCAAGGCTTCATGGGATTTTTGTACTCATTACCAAAATCCACTGCTCACACAGCCAGCCATGGTACCTCATGTCCTTTCCCTCACTGCAGGAGCCCAAAGCTCTTCCTTGTCCTCCAAGTCAGAGTTCAAAAACAGGGTCATCTGCAATTTTTTAAAATTTCAGCAAGTAAAGATTTTTAATTACTATAATTTCATGAAAGAAATAACATTTTAACAGCAAAGACTAGGAGGATGTATGCTCAGAATAAGGAATAAACCTTTCTGAGAACAAACAGCTAGAAGACAGATGCACATATTCCCCCAGAATGTTAGCCTTTAATTTTTTTTCTACAGAACAGTGACAACATAGAATCTTTTTATACAATGCTATATGGTGCTTTTTTCTTCATATGACTGTGTCACCTTGAGATTCCATATTCAAAACAAGTGACAACAATAAAGATTGAAAACACTGACCGAGCACTTGCTATGGGCCATGTGCTCAGCAATTCATCAGCTCTACAAGACTCTCACCACTTGGACAGGGAAACTAAGGTTCCTGCTTAATCCCTGTTGAAGGTGACCAGGGTGTATGGCCCAGGTAGCCCACTGAGAATTTCAGGAAGAGGTTTTCCCAGTTTTTACCCTAAGTGGTGCAGCCCAGAGCAGGGATTAGCCAACCAAGATAGTCAGGGATATTTCAGGGAAAGACACTGTTGAAGAGACACCATGCTGTTCTGGCCAGTCATGAGTCCACGGAAAATGACTGGGCTCTATCTACGAGCAAATCTCCTAACCAAATAGGCTTTCTGCTGAAGGCTAATGATGAGTGTTATGGATTAAAACCTGGTGGTCAACTTAATGTCAGCTGGGTTAAATCAGCATGGTGCTGAGCATAGATGTTCCACCTGACAAAAGCTGCCAGCATAAGTAGAGCCGTCGAGGCGTTGAGGCATGGAGGCATTGTGGGCTCTCTATTGTGGGTTGGTGTTTGAGCCATTGGTTCTCCTGGAAAAGATCTGGTCCTTACATTGAGCATTGCTTCCTGGCCCCGGAGGGGAAGACATGTGCTGCTATCTCCAGGATGAATTCGTTATGCTGGCTTCCTGTCATGTACTCTACTGCACTTATTGTCAGAGGAGCTTGAGACCTCCGTGTTGCTGAGGATGGCTGGGGTACTTTTCAGGGCAGCCCTAGTCTTTGTTTTGAGTGCAACTTCTCGGCTCCAGCATAGAACCCTCAACCTACCAGCACAGCTCCTTCACCCTGCTGGTGTGGACTTTCTTGCTTCCACCACTGACCTTTGGGGCTTTCCATCATGGATCCGTAAAACAGACTGGTGTGAATTTTTCTTGTGGGTTCTAGACCTCCAGCTGGACTCGTGGGAGGCATTGTCATGGGTTCTAGATTTTCATCTGGACTTATATAGGACATGGCTGTGGGATTCAGGCCCTCGGCTGAATATCCTATGTCTTTAGTGTTGTGGATAGATTTCCTGCACTTTCTCGTGTTAACACTGTGTGTCCATCATAAAATAATATTATAAATTCCATGTCCTCATTCTAATTGTTCTAATTGCACAACCCCTGACCACAACAGTGAGGAAAAGGACAACAGATGCAGGCTTCCGGATGTGAGTGGGTTCTCAGTAGTCACTACAAAAATCCCACAATGTCTGTACCAGAGCCTGTTGTGTCCTGGGTCCTGGAGATGTTCCCCACAGTTGTAGGATGTGCCTGTTCACAATGTGGAAAAGAATGGAAGGCAAACAGTACCTCTGCAATCGTCGATGCTACAAACATTTATTGAACATTTTTTTATTTTAAAGAGAATAACACAAAACAAAACAAATCAGAACAAAGCAATGCAAGCAACACAGGATTTCAAAACAAGACAATAGGAGATCAACAATGTCTATCATAATGTCTCTTGTTTTCTTTGAAATAGTTGTCCATATCTTCACACATAGTGAATTCAAACAAAATAAAATAGTATAAAACCAATCAAAACAAAAGAATGAAAGCATTACAGGCCTTCAAAACCAGACAATAGGAAAATCAATAATGGCTGCCATAATGTCTCTTGTTCTCTTCAAAATAGTTGTAATACCTTCACACATACTGAAATCAAATATTACAAGACAAACTAAAACCAATCAAAACAATAAAGCATTATTAGACTTCAAAACAAGATGATAGGAAATCAGCAATGGCTACCAAATATCTCATTTTCTTCAAAGTAGCTATTTATACGATCACATGTAATAAAATCAATTCTTGTAAACTCTTTAGAAGTTCTAGGAACGTATAAGCCTATACATGTATATCTATCCTTTCTGTATTAGAGGGGAAAACAAAACAAAATACAAGAAAAACAAAAAACAAAAGAGACAAATCAAATAGTAATAACAAAAAGCCCTAAACAATAGCAATATAGGCTTTCAAAACTAGGTGGTAGGAACATAAGTAAGGTTATTATTTTGCATAGTTATGAAGTTATCTTATGAAGATAACTTCATAAGAGTTGCTCAGATTAACAGATATAAACTTGCAAAATTGATCCAATCCTATTAACTGTTTTGTTCCAATAACTAATAGAATTAGTAGTACAATTATCTTAGCTATCTTAAGTGTATATATACAAATTTATATCTTTTTCTTTTCTCTTCTTTCTTTTTTTCCTTTTCCCTAGCTGAGTTATTTTTCCCCTTTAAGCACTTTCTTGTCCTTTCACGATATTTATTGAAGATTTTGTATCTTATTTACTCTTTCAGTTTCTTACACTAGGGAGATGATACAGTACTTACACATGTGAGTTTGACTTAGTTCACTTACAAGAATGGTCACAAGTCACATCCATTTACCTGTAAGCCTCTATTGTATAAAAACATCACATCTTTTTTATCCATTCCTCATTGGTGGCACTTAGGTTGTTTCCAAGATCTGGCTATTACAAATTGTATTGTTATAATTATGGTTATACATATATCACTGTGGTATGATGTTTTCAATTATTCTGGGAATATGCCCAGAAGTGGAATAGCTGGGTCAAATGGGACTTCCATCCCCAGCTTTTGGAGGAACCTCCAGACTGACCTCCACAGTGTTTGCACCAGTCTACACTCCCACCAGCAGTGCAGAAGAGTTCATTTTCCCCCACAGCCTCTCTAGTATTTATCATTGGTAGCTTTCTTGATCCTGGCCATTCTTTTTGGAGTGAAATGGAATCTCAATATTGTTTGAATTTGTATTTCTTCAATGACCCATGATACTGAACATTTTTTCATGTATTTATTTGCCATTTGTATTTCTCAGATGCCTGTTTTTGGATTGGGTCTTTGAATTTTAGGGGCCTGATTTTTTTTTTAAATTTTCTGTTCTAGATAGAAGTACTTTGTCTGAGGGACAGTTGACTAAGATTTAGTCCCAATTCATGGGTTTTCCTCTCACTCTGTTGGAGATTTCTTTTGACATACAAAAACTTCTTAATAAAATAAGACCCCAGTTGTTGATTCTGGGAAGTATTTCCTATAGTTTGATTTTTGTTCACAAATTCTCTGCCAATCCCTATGTCTTCAAGATTTCTACCTACTTTGTCTTCCAGCAGATTTACTTTTTCTGTTTTTATATTTAGGTCTTTGGTCCATTTTGACTTAAGTGCATGGTGAAAGGTACAGGTCTAGCTTTAGTTTTTGGTGTATGAAAAGCCAGTTTTTCCAGCACCACTTGTAAAAGAGGCTATCTTTCTTCTGGTGAACATGCTTGGCTCCTTTGTTAAAGATTAGGTGGCAGAATGTATTTGCAGTTGTGGTCATATCTTCTAATCTAGTCCACTGACCTTCAGGTCTGTTTTTATTCCAGTACCATGCAGATTTTATTACAGTAACTTTGTAGTATAACTTCAAGTCAGGGATCGTGATGCCTCCTGCTTTGGCTTTGTTGCCCAGAATTGCCTTTGCTGTTTTAGGTTTCTTCTGGTTCCAAATGAATTGTAGGAATGATTTCTCTAGCTCTGTGAGGTATGCTAGTGGTATTTTGACTGGGATTACATTAAATCTGTATAACAATTTTGAGAGAATGGCCATTTTTACAATGTTTGTTCTTCCTATCCATGGACAAGGAATGTCTTTCCATTTTCTGAGATCCTCTTTGATTTCTTTTTTCAGAGTATTGTAATTTTCACTGAATAGATCTTTTACTTCCTTTGTTAGATTGATTCATAAGTATTTCATTTTTTTGGATGTGATTGTAAAGGTTGTGGTTTCTCTTATTTCTCTCTCATGAGTTTATTGTTTGTGTAGAGGAATGCTATTGATTTTTCGGTATTGACTTTGTATCCAGCTACATTACTAAATTTGATTATTAGATCTAGAAGTCTTTCAGTGGAGTTTTGAGGATATTCTATGTAGAGTATCATGTTATCTGCAAATAATGATGATTTAACTTCTTCATTTCATATCCTTATTCTTTTTCCTTCTGTCTCTGTCTATTTGCTCTGGCTAATGTCTCCAGCACTATATTGAACAGAAGTGGTAACAGTGGACATCCTTGTCTTGATTCTGATTTTAGAGTGAAAGCTTTCAGTTTTTGACCATTTAATGTCAAAAGGCCGGCTACTGGTTAGTCATAGAAGGCTTTTATCATATTCAGGTAAAGACATTCTATTTCAATTTTCTGAAGGGTTATCATGAATAAGTGTTAAACTTTATCAAAGCTTTATCTGCTTTGAAATGATCATGTGATTCTTATTTTCAGCTTTACTGATATGATGTATTACACTTATTGATTTGCCTATGTTGAACCATCCCTGCATTCCAGGGATGAATCCCAATTGGCTGTGGTGTATAATCTTCTTCTTCTTCTTTTTTTTTTTTTTAGTTTTTTTATTTAAAGAAAAAAAACAGGAAAAGGGTATAAATGATACAGAATTTAAAAATATAAACAGCAAGAAATCACTAGTTGATAAATTACATATTGTCCTCTTAGAAATAGTTGCTCAAGTTACAAGATTAAAGCATACAAAGTAGATATTCAAGCAGTGAGACTGTAAACAGCTATGACTGCATGAGTCTCTACATTGTATTTCTATCCTTTCTGTATTAGAGGGAAAAATAAAACATAGCAAGACAAAACAAAACGAATTCCTATTAAAAAATATGAAACCAAAAAGTCATATAAAACCACAGTACAAAGAGGATCTATAGTGGTTACTGCATTGTCTCTTATTATCTTCAATAGAACTGTCTACATCATCAGACATATTTGGATATAGCAGTATAATTGAATATAGCAGTACATAACGATATTAGTAATAACAAAACATTGTAGACAATGTAAAACTTCAAAGGTAGGCAATAATTGAACCAGAGTGGGTATCCTAGTGAATCTTGTCATCTTCACTGTAGTTGCCTATACTCTCAGTATGATAGTATGATTGATACTATCAATCATAAAAGCTTTGAATAAAATCTGTCAATACAAAACAGCAATCTAACAAACCAGATTCAATTAAGATCAGTCATAGGAAAACAGTGTAGTTGCCTATACTTTTGGACTTGATACTATCAAACATAACAGCTTTGAATAAATCTGTCTATACAAAACAGCAATCTAACAAACCAGATTCAATTAAAATCAGTCATGGTAAAACAGTATAATTTATATAGCACTTCAGATTAAGTTAATAGGAAATTGAGGATGATTACCATAGTATATCCTGCTATTTTGGGGATAACTGACAGTGCCCTCAAATCTAGTACAAGTAGACAAACTGGAACAGAATATAATCCATCTAAACAGAGTGGTGTGAGTAATGTAGGTTTTAAATCCTGGTACACTATTAACAATATCTTCAGCCTTCTTCTTTTAGACTATTCCTCCCCTTTCACTCCCACAGGGTGCTGCGCATTTTGGGTCCCACCAACTCCCTCAGTTTTTAGATCGGGGGTTCAACCTGCTATTTACCTAAGTGGTTCCAAACCTTCTTGCTCCTGGACTTCATCTCAAGTTGTATTCCTTTACCTACAAAAGCCTCAAGGTTTTCCTTCATTATAACTGAGTAGTTCTCTACCGTACATAAGTATGCTGTCTTTCCATCCTATCTGCAGGTGGTGGTTTAGTTGCCCCTATTTCTCTCTGGCTCCATGTCACATAGAGCATTGTTTTCTCATATTTAATTTTTGGTACATAAACCCTCTCTCAGGTTGATTATATTTCCTATACAGAGCATCTTGATGGACCCTACCTCCTGTTCTACTCTGCCTGTATTTTTTTTTAGTCTATCAAGGCCATCTATGTTAGAGCTTATAGCCAACCTTCTCTGCTTTGTTTCTGCTGTGCTATATTTCTGCCATTGTTTGTCTACTTTTCTCCTTCATTCTATTACCTGCCACATTTATTGAGGCCATTCTGCCACTGTTCCTGAAATCCTGGCATTTTTTTCCCTCTCTCTAGAATGTCCTTCAGTATTCTCTGTAGGGTTGAATTGGTGGTCACAAATTCTCTCAGTTTCTCTCTGTCATGGAAGCATCTTGTCTCTCCATTTATTTCTAGTGACAGATTTTCAAGGTACATCAATCTGGGCTGGAGGTTATTTTCTTTTAGGGCTTGGATTACGTCACTCTAAGCTCTTCTTGATTTGATGGTCTGTGTCGAGAAGTCTGCCATGATCTTGATGGGCTTTCCTTTATAGGTAATCTGTTTCTTTTCTCTGATGGCTTTTAATATTCTGTTTTTATATTGAATTTCTGGTATCTTGATTATTATATGTCTGGGTGTACCTCTGTTTTGGTTGTAGGTGGTTGGATTTCGGTATGCCTCATATATCCAAATATCATTTTTCTTTTCTCATGCTTGGGAAGTTTTCCTTAATTATTTCTTTAAATAGCCTTTGTAATTCACCTATTTGTATTCCTGCTTCTTTATTCACATTTCTTATTCTTAAATTATAGATTCTCTTGTTATCTTCTAGCTTTTGTATTGTTACTGCCTGTTTCTTTGTTATTTTTAAGAAATCTTTCCTTTCATGATCACACATTGCAAACTTGTCTTTAAGTTTTGATAGTCTATCCTTAGTTTCTTTTAGGCAGTTTTGCCAGCTTTCAATGGAATTTTTAATTTCCTGGTAATCTCTTTGGATCTGCTTCATGTATTTTAAATTTTCTTTATATTCTTTATCAAAGGTTTCTCTCCTTTTTTTGTGTCCCTCCCTTCTTCCATCTGTGTCTTCATGGGAGGTGCTTAGGATTTCTTTTACTAATCTACTTATATCTTCTTTACCTGATTTAATATTTTAGTTTTGAGCTCATCTACAAGGTCCCAAAAATATCTCTTGATGTCTATTGAAGCTGTGTCTGATGTTGCATGTTTGCTGCCCTCAGTCTCTTTTGTATTTCTCTCTCCTGAATCAATGTTCTCAGGGTTTTGGGCTGGGGACTTCTTTTTGTTTCTTTCTCTTGTCATATTTTTGGTTACTTCCATACAGGTGTATAGTGGGGGTCCCAGCCCCTTTCCTTGTTGGTTATGGTTCTTCTGAAGCATGCTGGAAAGGGATTTCTGCCCTCTCCTGTTTGCTTTTGGTCACTGAGGTGTAGGCAGGGGCTGCATACACTGGCCCCTCCCCACTGGGCCAGTCAACCTTCAGAGGACTTCACTGGGATAGCGTGTGCTATGTGGTGGGAATCAATTTGGGATGGCTTATTGGGTCCCAGCCAGGGGTGTGACCCAGGCCAATCAGATCCCACCAATCTGCTCTGGCAAGGGAGCAACCAACTTAAGTCACTGTTGTTCCTAGTTCAGGCTCCTCCTGCCAGATTCCAACATGTCATCCAGTTGGTTGCCCTCTTCCCTTGGGGGGGTGTCTTATTCCCAGCATTCACTGTGGAGTTCCTCTCCAGCTCTGTTGTCCATTAGGCTTGCTACCTCTATCTCTAGCATGATTGGCTATTCACGTGGCATGATTTTGCATACTCCAGGGGGTCTGGGCTGTGCGAGTTGTGCTCGGGCCACTCTGGCTGGTCGTGGCTCCGGTATTCAGCAGCTCCAGTAGGCGGCAGCTCTGATGGGTCGTGTCTGCAGTGGGTGGCGACTGCGCAAGTAGCGAGCTCAGGCTGCTCTGGCCAGTCGTGAGTCCAGCGGCTCGCAGCTCCGGTGGGCAGCAGCTCTGGTGGGTCTTGGCCTGGGGGATCACAGCTCTGTGAGTTGCGAGTTCAAGCTGCTCTGGCTAGTTGCGGAGGTGGCGCGAATTTTGGTGGCTGGAGAGTGCTGTGGCCACAAATCTCAGTTTCTGCAATTGTAGCCGTGGGACTGCATGCTTGACCAGTTCTTTTGCCTTTAGTTTCTTCCTCAGTCGAGAGGATCCACCTCCCTCTGTCCAATCTCTCCATGACATTTTATTCTGGCATAAATTGTCTCTCTCAGAGAAGATGAGTATCTTGCTGCTTAACGATCCGCCATCTTGAGTCTCTCTTATAATCTTCTTGATGACTTGCTGCATTCTGTTTGCTAATATTTTTTGAGAATTTTTGCATCTATATTCATTAGGGAGACTGGCCTGAAATTCTCTTTTTTGGTTGGATCTTTCTCTGGTTTTTTTATTAGGGCAATACTTGTCTCTAGGAATGAGTTAGGGAGAATTACTTCTCTTTCAATTTCATTGAACAGTTTGAGGAGTACTAGCATCAGGTCTTCTCTAAGTCTCTTGTAGAATTCAGCAGTGAATCCATCATGACCTGGGATATTCTTTGTTGGAAAGGTTCTAATTACATTTTCAATTCATTAATTGAAATTAGGTTATTCAGCAATTTTACATCTTCTTGATCCAGCTTTGGTAATTCATATGTTTCTAGGAATCTGTCCATTTCTTCTGTATTATCAAACCTATGAGAATCAAATTTTCAAAGTAGGTATTAATGATCTGTATTTCCACAGAGTCTTCATTCCTTATTGCATGAATTTGAGTTTTCTATTTCCTTTTTTAAAATAAGATTGGTGGAAGGAAGACAAGATGGCTGATAAATGAGCAACAAAAAACAGAGCCTCCTGGGAGAAATAACTCACATGCCAGAATAAAGAACCCTGGAGAGACTCAGACAGAGGGAGATGGATCCTCTTGACACAGCAAGAAATTAAAACATAAAAAAGCTCGTGAAATATGTTGGGACTACAACTGGAACAGCTGGACACAGTGTTTTCACTGCAACCCACCAATTTTGCAGCGGACTGAATTTGCACCAGCCTGAATCCGCCATGGCCAGCAGAGCCACCCAAACTCGTTCCCACCACGACTCACAGGAAGCAGAGCAGTGCTGAAGTTGGCAGTTGGTGAGCCCCATGGAGAGCGGAGTCGGCAAAGGGACTTTCATTAATCCACAGTCAGTGCTGGGATTGGGACACACCCCTCCACGGGAAGGGCACGATCAAATGGGGGACATGTTGGAATCGGGCAGGAGGAGCCTGAACTGGGAGGAACAGTGACTTCAGTTGGTTCTTCCCTCCCCAAAGCAGATTCCTGGGATTTGCTTGGACTGGGCCGTGCCCCTGGCTGGGACCCAATGAGCTGTCCCAAATTGATTCCCTGTGCCTAGCAAGCACTAACCGGGGGAAGGCCTCTGCAGTTTTGTTGGCCCGGTAGGGAGGGGCAGGCTTAGGCAGCCGCTGCTTGCACCTCAGTGATAAGAGCAGTCAGGAGAGGGGGGAGGACCCTCGCAAGCATGCTTTTGAGGAGGCGTGGCCAACAGGAAAGGGGGCTGGGATCTGCAATGTGACCTGTGTGGAGGAAGCCAGGACCATGACAGCAGAGAGAGGCAAGAAGAGGCCCCCAGCCCAGAACCCTGAGAGCCCTGATCCAGGAGAGGGAAAAACAAGGGCGACTGAGGGCAGCAAGCATGCAACAGCAGGCATGGCTTCAATGGACATTGACAGATATCTTCAGGACCTTGTAGACAAGCTCAAAACTGAAATATTAAATCAGGTAAAGCAAGATATGAGTAGAGTAATAAAAGAAATGCTCTCAGGAAGCATCTCTCAGGAAGATACAGATGGAAGAAGGTAGGAACACAAAAAAAGGAGAGAAACATTCGATAAAGAATATAAAGAAAATATAGAATACATGAAGCAGATTCAAAGAGATTACCAGGAAATTAAAAACTCCATTGAAAGCTGGCAAAACACCTTAAAAGAAACTAAGGATAGACTATCAAAACCTGAAGACAAGTTTGCAATGTGTGATCATGAAAGGAAAGATCTCTTAAAAATAACAAGGAACAGGCAGTAACAATACAAAGGCTAGAAGATGATAAGAGAACCTACAATTTAAGAATAAGAAATGTGAATGAAGAAGCAGGAATATATACAGGCAAATTACAAAGGCTATTTACGGAATTAATTAAGGAAAACTTCCCAAGCATGGGCAAAGAAAATGACATTCAGTTATGTGATGCATACAGAACCCCAGCCACCTACAACCAAAACAGATCTACACCCAGACATATAATAATCAAGATACCAGAAATTCAATATAAAAACAGAATATTAAAAGCCATCAGAGAAAAGAAACAGATTACCTCTAAAGGTAAGGCCATCAGGATCACAGCTGACTTCTCCACACAGACCATCAGATCAAGAAGAGCTTGGAGAGAAATATTCCTGAAAGAAAATAACCTCCAGCCCAGATTGATGTACCCTGAAAAACTGTCACTAGAAATTAGTGGAGAAACTAGATGCTTCCATGACAAAGAGGAACTGGGGGAGTTTGTGACCACCAATCCAACCCTACTGAGAATACTGAAGGACATTCTAGAGAGAGAGAAAAAAATACCAGGACTTTAGGAACAGTGGCAGAAAGGCCTCAATGAGTGGGGCAGGCAGTAGAATGAAGGAGAAAAGTACAAAAACAGGCAGAAAAATAGCATAGCAGAAATGAGGCAGAGAAGGTTGACTATAATCTCTAACATAGATGGCCTTGATACACTATATTGTTAAATAGTGTACCAGGATTTAAAAACCTACATGACTCACACTACTCTGCTTAGATGTATTATATTCTGTTCCAGTCATTGTACCTGTACTAGATTTGCGGGTACAAACAGTAATCCTGAAAATAACAGCATATAGTATGGTAATTATCCTTAATTTCCTATTAAGTCAGTCTAAAGCTCTGTAAAACCTACACTGTTTTACCATAACTGATTGTAATCAAATCTGGTTTGTTAGATCACTGTTTTGTATTGAAAGATTTTATTCAAAGCTGTTATGATTGATAGTATCAAGTCTGAGAATATAGGCAACTACTGCACTTAAGATGACAAGATTCACTAGAATATCCACTCTGGTTTGATTATTACCTGCCTTTGAAGTTTTATATTGTCTACAATTGTTTTACTACAATTTTTTACTAATATTGTTATGTACTGCTATACTCAATTATACTGCTATATTCATTTATGCCTGATGATATAGGCAATTCTATTGAAGATAATAAGAAACAATACAGCAATCATTGTAGATCACCTTGTATTGTGGTTTTATATGACTTTTTGGTTTTATGTTTTTATAGGAATTTGTTTTGTTTTGCCTTACTAAGTTTTGTTTTTCCCTTTAATACAGAAAGGATAGAAATACATGTAGAGACTCATGTATGTGTAGCCATTTACACCCTCACTGTTTGCCAATCTACTTTGTATGCTTTAATTTTGTAACTTGAACAACTATTTCTAAGAGGACAATATGTAATTTATCAACTAGTGATATCTTATTGCTTATGTTTTTTCTGAAATTCTGTATTATCTCTACCCTTTACATGCTTTTTTTTCTCTTTAAATAAAAATTAAAATAAGATTGGCTAGGGGATTATCATTCTTATTTATTCTATCCAAGAACCAAATCTTTGATTCATTAACTCTTTGTATTGTTTTCTTAGTCTGTATTGTGTTAATTTCTGCTCTGATCTTTATAGTTTCTTCCCTTCTTTTGTCTTTGGGCTTGACTTGATCCTCTTTATCTAGATATTTGAGGTGTAGCATCAGGTTGTTTATTTGTATTTGTTCTGTTTTCCTGATGTGGGATTTCACTGCAATAAGTTTCCCTCTGAGGACTGCTTTCATTGCATCCCACAGGTTCCAGGAAGTTGTATTTGTATTTTTGTTTGCTTGTAGATATTGTTTAATTCTTTAATTCTTCTGTGACCCATTGGTTGTTCAGGAGTATATTATGTAATTTCCATGTGTTTATGGAGTTTTTGTAGTTTCTTTTGGCAGTAATTTCTAGTCTTATGGCAAACTATGATCAGATAATATACATGGCATAATTTTGATTCTTTTGTATTTATTTAAGCATGTTCTATGGGCTAGTTTATGGTCTATTTTAGTGACTGTCCCATGTGAAGCTGAGAAGAATGTATATTCTGATGTTGTTGAGTGGAAAATTCTGTATACATCCACCAAGTCCATTTGTTCACAGGTGTGATTCAGTTCTATTATTTCTTTGCTAATTTTCTGTCTAATTGATCTGTCTGTTCATGTCAATGGGGTATTAAGGCCTCCCATTACAATTGTGTTATTGTTTATTTGATTTTTCACTTTTGTTAATATTTGTTTTGTATAGCTGTGTGCTCCCAAATATGGTGCATATATATTTAAGATTGTTATCTCTTTCTTTTGAAGTTTTCCCCTAACTAGTATGTAATGAACTTCTTCATCTCTTTAGATCATTGTTGGTTTGAAGTTCACATTGTCTGCAAATAGAATAGCTACCTCTCCTTCTTTTGGGTTCCTGTTGCATGAAGTATTGTTTTCCATCCTTTGACTTTCAGTCTATGAGTTTCCTTTTGGGTTAGATGGGTTTCCTGTATACAGCATATGGTTGAATATTTTTTGTTGATCCAGGATACCAGTCTGTTTCTTTTAATTGGTGAATTGAGGCCATTTACATTAATGGTTATAACTGATATGGTTATATGTTTATTTCTTTCATGTTATCTTTCTGATGTTGGTTGTTTACCTTTCCCCTATGTGTAATTGTTTGTCTTGCTTATTGTCTTTTTCCTATGTCTATCTAGAATGTCTTTCAGTATTCTTTGCAGGGTTGGTTAGGTGTTCATGAAGTTCTTCAGCTGTTCTTTTTCATGGAAGTATCTTATTTCTCCATCAGTTTTAAAGAAACAGTTTTTCAGGGTACATCAATCTGGGTTAAAAGTCATTCTCCTTTAAGATTTGAAATACTTCATTCTATGCTCTTCTTGGCTTCATTGTTTTTGTTGAAAAATCTGCTATGATTCTGATGGGCTTTCCTTTATAGGTGATCTGTCTCTTTTCTCTAACAGCTTTTAATATTCTGTTCTTATGTTGAATTTCTGGGATGTTGATTATTATATGTCTGGGTGTAGATTTATTTTGGTTATGACTGATTGGAGTTTGATATGCTTCACTTATCTGTGTGTTAGTTTGGGAAATTTTTGGTTATTACTTCTGTAAATAGTCTTTTGATATCATTTTTGTTATCACCTTTTTTATTTACACCTGTCAATATTATATGTTTTTCTTTGCATCCTCTTGCAACTGTTGAATTGTTATTTCCTGATTCCTTGTTATTTTTAAAAGGTTTTTCCTTTCCTGTTCACTAGCTGCAACTTTGTTTGCAAGGTCTGAAAGTCTATCTTCACATTCATTGAGGTAGTTTTGCCAGCTTTCAGTGGAATTTTTTACTTCCTGGATATCTCTTTGAATCTGTTTCATGCATTCTATTTCTTCCTTATATTATTCATTGAAGGTTTCCATCTTTTTGCAGTGTTCCTCAATTGCCATAGCTATGTCTTCTTTAGATGTGTTCAGCATTTCTTTTATTACATTTATCATTTCTTGTTTTACCTGGGAGATTATTTCTGATCTGAGTTCCTTTATACCTTCATGGAGTGGTTTCTTTACTTTATTTGCTACCATTTCAGAAGTTTCAGGTGTATGGCTTACATGTTTTTCTAGTCCATGTCTTCTAGGCTTGCTTGGGATGTGCTTGAGGTTTGAGATTGCATTTTGCTCTTTTGTTTTGTCATTTTCCTGTATTCCCCTGGGGAAGCCAAATGCAAGCTCTCAGTTGCTTCCTGGGTTGAGGATATCTTTCCATACTGTGAGGAGTTTCCCCAGTTGAATGGGGATCATTAAGCAGCTTTATCCAATCCCTAGTGGCACTCAAAGGCTCCTCAAATGGTGGGGAGTATGCTGGACAGACCTTCAGCATATCCCATGGGGCACTCTGAAGCTCCCTGGTTCCTTGAAGTTGTTGAGCAGGACTCTACCAGTTTCTGAGTGGCATACCAAGGCTGAACACCTTGATAAAGTATGCTGTTCAGGCATTCTGCTCATGCCACATGGTGTGCCAGGTTCTGAGCAAGGTGCCAAGATTACACGGCTAGGTGGAGTTCTCTGTGCGGGCCTTCAGCTTGCACCACTCAGTGCAAGAGGTCCCCCTGCCAATTGGGGTGGCTGGGTGGGGCCCAGCCCTTAACATTTATTATAGGATTGAAATTCTCATCTGCTAGTGAAGCAAGAAACTTGGCAGCACTTCACAGGAGCTTCAAAATAGGGTCAATCAAGACTCATGTCCCTCAAAACATTGAAATATCATTCAGAGGTATTCTGAAGTAAGAGCTTATATTTAAAGCAAAGCAGATCTAATCTCTAGTAAAGGTACCACAATGGGCCTATTGATTTTTTTTAAAGAAAAATTACATTTTAAAAAGAAATATACCAATTGCACAAGCATCCTCCTGTCATATTCCAGGCCCTTGGGACAGTTCATGGCAATTCTGGTTAAAAAAGAGAAATGAAAAAAATCCTGAAAAAGAGGCTTTTCATACAGACATACAAGAAAGTAAATAAAATCGATTGAAAATTCTAACAGAGAGCCATTCATTTTGTTAAGTGTTATAAAAATGCCAAAAAGTACATCCTTATTCCCAGGTCCTAAGGCTCAAGATATTCTCTTTTCCAAAAACTGGCATCTATAAAGAAGAAAACACAAATAAGGAGAAAAATAATCAATCCCATTTTTTGAAGGCCTTGAATGATTATGAAATGGCAAAGATACAATTTAACTTACTGTGTAGCAGGGTTCTAATTCTTATATAATCTCAGGTGCTGGGGCACAGGTATTATGATCTCTAGGTAGATAATATTCTGGGAGACACAGTGTTGTCACTGGGACAAACAATTGAGTCTTGCAACTAAGATTCTCCATCAGTCAAAATGCAAGGGCTCTGTACCAGTCATGGCTGAGCAGAAAAAAGGTGGGACATTCAGCATGAGTAAGGAAGGGGAATTTATAAGCACTACTTATAAAGGAGTAGGCAAAAGTATAAGGCAGCATCTGGGATGGTGGAGGACCCTACATCAGTAAGAAAGAGAAAATATATACAGATGCTCCTCCACTTAAAATGCAGTTATATCTTGATGAACTCACCCGAAATTGAAAACATTATCAATTGAAAATACACTTAACCTACTAAGCAACCTAACTTAGCCACACAGC
The DNA here is from genome assembly GCA_004027455.1 of Hydrochoerus hydrochaeris. NCBI lineage: Eukaryota > Metazoa > Chordata > Mammalia > Rodentia > Hydrochaeridae > Hydrochoerus > Hydrochoerus hydrochaeris. The sequence continues at coordinate 123,009 of PVLA01004527.1, read as the reverse complement.
CCACTGTAGGGTATTTGTTGTTCATCCCAACATTGCACTGCTGCTGACCAGGGTCATGAGAGATTATTGTACTTCATATTACTAGCCTGGGAGAAGATAAAAATTCAACATATGCTTTGTTCTGAATGGTTACCACTCTTTACCATCCTGAAGTTAAAAAGTCACAAATTGGCTGTACATCTCTATCACCAAATTGATGTGTGATTTATCTAAATAGGAACCCACTGAAAGCTTATCTCTGACAAAATTTAAGGAGCAGGGCCAGATACTTTGGATCTGGTAAAGCATCACAAAGACTAATCTTAAACCCAGCCCTGAGTAGATTTCCCCAAATCAATGAAGAAAAGGGCCCATCTGATCCTACAAGTTCATTAGAAATGTTGGAACATGAAAGGTACCGTGAGAAACCCTCCCATCACCACTAAGTGTAAGATGGGCTGTCCTCTCACGGTGGGAGGCAGTGAGCAGAGGAGCAGGATAACCATGTGTGTTAGCCAGCTTTGCTTTCCTATACCAGCTACCTGAGAGTTTCAACATGCAAAACGATTCATCTTGGATCGCCATTGTGAGGTTTGCAGTCCATTGTCAGTTGGGCCCATTGCTTTTGCATCTGCGATGAGCAGCAGTACATCGTGGCGGGGAGCATGTGGTACAGCACAACCTTTCCCCTCATGGCTAAGAAGTGATGGAGAGTGAGAGGGGAAGATAGGAGTCACATAATTCTTATTGGAGGACACACCCCTAACGACATAAAGTCTCTCCTTAGGCTCCATTTTTTAAAATTTCCGCCAGCTCCAACTAGCGCCAAGCTGAGAACCAAGCCTTTCACACACAGACCACTGGGACACATTTAAGATCCAAAGTATAACAACACATCAAGGTGATAGGTCCTGTACAAGTAAACTGAGGGGCTACAATGGAGAAAACTCCATGACCATTGCGTAGAATGTATGGGCCACCAAGGACCCTGTGTGGGGTCAAGAGGGATGAGAGAGTTTGGGAGACCAAGAAAGTCATTTGGAGCAAGGGAACTTGGGATCAGATTACACACACACACACACACACACACACACACACACACATTACACTGATATATGCCAGCTTCTTGGTTTGGCCTTATAAACAATGGTCACCCTGAAGCACAAGAGATCTGAAGTCAAGTTCAAAATGTGGGACAATCTGACCAAGCCACAGTGTCCAAAATTGGTCCTGATTTCAGACTTCCTTGACTTTAAATATAAATGGACCTCCTTGTCTAACCATCTCAAAGCCCAGCAAACACACACTATGTCAGTCATCTACCTTCACCCATCCACAGCACGCCATTCTCTCAATCGGGCTGTTATTCCCACATTTAAAATAAGAAAACTGAGGATCAGAGTAATTAAGCAAATCTGATTCCAAGGCTAATTCCTTCATTACTCCACACCTCTAGTTCAAACCAGAGGAAGACTGACTTCACTTCCTTTGGGCTTTATCATTCTGAGTTTTCAGTCAAATTAAAAAGACAGCACACCCTTCCAAAACCACTAACTGGCAGAGGAAGCTTTTTATACCCTCATCTCTATGTATCGTTCACGGACCAACTCCAGCAGATAGGAACTAGTATTCCTGAGAGACAGGAGCAAAGCAGCAGCAGCTCTCTCTGACAACATAAAGTTTCCTTGCTCCTTTCAACTCAGAGACTGTGCTGACATGTCCCCAGAAACCGTGCCTCCTCCCACCTTGCACTAAACAAAAAGTGTTTTTGGAAAGAAAAGGCCAAAAGTGAGGGGCGTGGCCTAAAAGGCCCTGATAGGCAGACTGAGTACAGACCAGATAGTGGGCTGGGCCCCCAGAACCAAACTCTGAGACGAACATTTGAGTGCAAGTAGTTTATATAGTAGGTAACTCCAGGTAAAAGAGTGGTGAGTAACACAATGAAGACAAAGAAGCTAATGCAGATTTCCAATTTAGGCAACTGAGACTCAGCCCTGCTGAAGCCTCTGGGAGACTGTGTAGAATATGACCAGAATTGCCACAACCCAGAGCAAGAACTGAATATTTACCTGCTAATCTTTTCCAGTGGCTGGTTGAGGGCTCTTCTCAAGAGTGTTAACTCCCTAGTAGTTCTATATTCTGGAAAACATGCTTTAATAGACAGGAGGTAAAGGTTCTTGCATGAGAGAACTAATAGTAGGCAACTGAATGAGTGCAGAGAGGGGGAGTTTGGGGCAAAAGTAGTGTTTTCAACCCCAAAGTGGCTCCATTCCAGTGTCAAGAAGAAGGAAATGGGAGGGTAGAGAGGGAGAAGGAGAAGAAAAGGAAAGGAGAGTGAAGCAGAGGAGAGGAGAGGAAAGGAGAGGGGAAGGGAGGATGAGGAAGGAAGGGACAGGACACTGAGGAAGAAAGGGTGGGAGTAATGCAAGGAACATGATAGGTCTGACTATTTATCAGTAGCTACTTTGAACTTATTTTGTTTGATATCTGTACCAGTTTCCTAATTTGTTAGATGAGAACACTGACAGTACCTATCCCATGTGTAGCTGTGGGATTGCATGAGTTAATGCTCATGAAGCCCTTAAAATAGTGCCTAGTACAGAGCAAAATGCTCAGTAACTAACTTCGTCATGCCTGGTCCACTGGATTGAAGCCCTATTCCCAACCACGATGTAGAGACAAACATCATTCCTAATGCCTTAACGCAGGGGCACAAGAATACTGGGTGACTCCTGCCTCACTAACTCAAACAGATTTAAACCCTTGGATGGGTCTCGCCCTCAGATAGTTCCTATGGTTACCATCCTCCCTGAGAAGTCTATAGGACCAGCCTATGCCTATAAGTCCTGCCTGGTGTTAATTGCCCCAATAAGGCTGGCACTTTTCCCTGCACCTCCACCCCCAGCCAAATTGGAAGGACCATGAGCTCTACCAGCCCTGCCCAGGGTAACATGAATTGAATCCTTGTCCTCAGGCTGTGATGGGATCCTACTCAAGGAAACAGGTCTCATCTAGTTTCTAGGACCATTGTTATGGTTTGAATGTGTTCCCCAAAATTCTCATGTTGGAAATGTAATCCCCATGTTATATGAGTGGTAGTTGAAAGTGGGTCCCCCCTGCTGGCAGTAGTGGCTTTATAAGTCATGAGCTTGTCTACTTTTCCAGTCTTGCCATGTAAAGGCATCCACCATGTGAAAATGCAGCAAGAAAGTCTCCACCAGATACTAGTACCGTGCTTCCAAGACCTAGAACCATGAGTTAAACAAATCTCTATCCTTTATGCATTGCCCAGTCTGTGATATATAGTAATAGAAACAGAAAATGGGCAAAGACAATCATCTACTGCTAGAAATCTCTCATCCTACCACTGTCCACCTTACATGGGACCTAAAAGGCATCAAGAAACAGATGGGTGGAATTTAGTATAAGCAGACTTAATAAGAATACTCATAAATAGAAACAAATGAAATAGCAAAAAAGTTTGCAATAGAGAGACTCAGTAAAGGCATAGGTTTGTTTTTTGAGAAAGAGGATCCACAAAAGCCCCTTACACTTGAGTATCAAAACAATCATACCCTTTCAATCAGTAATGGCCCCAGACTTGGTAGAGACAAGATGGGCTTCTTGGTGAATCCAGGCTGAGACAACTGGCAGACTCTGTGCCCCATATCAGGCTCTGCCCACCTCCCATAGAGCCAAGGTGAACAGAAGAGACTGGCAAGCCAAGACTCTCCTGGACACTGGAAATCAGCACTGGGCTGGGAAGCTGAGACCCAAGGGTCCTGGGTTACGGAGACAGGCTACATCTATCTGGGTCACACGAAAGACCTCAAAGAGAGGACCCAGCATGAGCATCTGAGCACCTTCAGCTTCATCCTTAGTTCTCACTGCTAAAGTCCCCAGCTATTAACTAGACGGAGGCTAAATGGTTGTGCCTGTTTCTGATACCCCACATCCTGCAACCCTTTTGCACGCCGGACCCTGCACCAGACTCCTGCAAGTTTGGCATACCAGCATGCATGTTTTGCTTCTTTTGGCAACCAAAGCCATGAGCCCTCCTGAAGGGGGCTTCTCTGGGTTAATCCTCTCCTTGGGGCTTGGTGACCATAGGTGACAGAAAGGCAAGGATGCAAGTGTGGGGCACTATCGGAGAATTCCACTTCAGTCTCAGTGTTTCTTTTCCTACCCAGACCTCGGAATAAATGTTTGCTGATGCCAGTCTTCTTTGAAAATGCATCAGCATTTGCTGGGACATGATAAGAGACTGAAATCAGCTGCAAAGTCAACTGCTGGGGAAATGTAAAGCATGACGGATTCTCTCGGGGACACGTGGTCAATGAGAGGCAGTCCCTATACTTACTGCACTGAGCATCTTTATTAAGGATCTGGTTGAAAGAACATGAACAATATACTTCATCATCTTCTTTTAACTTTAAAATTTTTTTACAAATAATCTATGTTTATTGTAGCAAAAGCAGGTAGGCCAAAGCAAAATTAAGAAAAATCACTCTTCATCTCCCTACTGTGAAATAACCTCTTCTTAACATGTTGGCACACATACTCTGTATCTAAATGTATGTGTAAAAATTGTCCAGCTAAAATTTGTGGGCCTATGGTACTTTTTTAACCTTAATGGGTAAAGCATTGAAATAAATAGTTTTTGTCCTCAAAGAGATAGAGACTTCCACTGACCTTAGGAGTAGACATTTATTTTAGGAAAACTCTTTGAATGGGCTTTTTGTTACAAAACATTAAGCAAATGACTCTCTTCCTTGTAGCCCTGGAGGAATGAACCAATACTGAACCATTGTAGATGTTTTGTCTGCTTGGATGCCCTTAGGCAGGGCCTGCCCAGTTCAATGAAGGAGAAATGAGCATGTGTGCCATAAGCAAGTCCTGGGCTGGTGAGCCCTGCACTGGGCAATGAAGAACACGCCAGCCTTCCTTCCCAGATCCCATGGCTTCCAAGCTTGACCCTGGAGGCTCAGGAGGCTCAGAATACTTTTCCAGGTGAGGAGGCTGACCTCCTGCTGAGCACAACAACCACAGCAGACAGTTCCCTGGGAACTCTTAGAAGTGACAGATTTTTTTTTTTTTTCTCTTGAGGCAGGGTCTCACTCTGTAGCTCAGGCTGGCCTTGAACTCACAGCAATTCTCCTGCTTCAGCCTCCCAAGTACTAGGATTACAGGTTTGTGCCACCACACCTGGATGAGACCTCTGTTCTTGCAGCCGAGCAGTACCAAGTTTGGGAGCCTCCATAGCCTATGGTAATCATTGGAATGTATTCTTATAGGTTGTCAAAGTCTGAGACACACTGGTTACAGATATTTGACAAAAATAAAAAAAAAAAAGCTTCACCTGATGCTTTGAAAATTGCTCCCCATCAATCACCTCAACAATGTATTGTGTGTCTTTCCACTTTAGGATCTACAAACTTTGTCACTCTAATAGGTTAATCATACTCCTCCTTACACATGCATAACCATAATGTTTATTTAAACAGGCACCCATCAGTTAGTGATTGCTACATTTAGTACTTATTTCATGCATGAACATCAAAAGTTTACTATACACTTAAGAAAACAGAAAGCATGAAATAGGCAAAATAAGAATCACCACAATCAAAACAGGAAAAGGGCCAAGCATGGTAGCTTATGCCTAAAATCCCAGTGCTTAGGAGGCAGAAGCAGGAGAATTACCATGAGTTCAAGGCCAACCTGAGCTACATAGCAAGACTCTGTCTCAAAAAAACAAACAAACAAACAAAAACACAAAAAAGGTCAGTAAAGGACTAGGGATAGTGCAGAATTTAGAAGAAAACTTTAAAATAATAACAAAGTAGTACACTCAGAGCCATATGAGAGGATAGTGGTCCTTTAAAGAAAAATAGTTTATAACAACAAAACAGCAAGAAAGAACTATAAGCAATTAGGCAAAAGAAAGAAAAAATGCAACAATTTAATGAGGGTTTGGAGGATAGAGATGAAATCCATTAGAAAGCAGAAAGAAAAAATGAAGATGGAAGATATGGGGGTGGGGATGAAAGAGCATTACATAGCCAGCCCAGAAGTCCAGTATCTAATAGGAAAACTCCAAAGAAAGAGCAAAGGAAATAGGAGAGGGAGACATTGTCAAATAATTGATTTAATAATCTTTGCTGGAACTAGAGGGTGTGTAAGCATTATGCTTTGTATTTGAAATATCCTCTAGAGTTCGTGTGCCTGCTGATAAGCTTTTGGGAAGGTGACTGGATCATGAGATTTCTAACTTGAGAGCAGTTAACCCACTGATGAGCTCATAATTTGATAACATTTTTGGGAGATGGTGGAGATAGGAGAAGATGGTTAGTTCCAGAGAGTGGGCCATGTGAGCTGACCCTGTGGGTCTTTATCTCACCCCTGGCCTCTCCCTTTCAGGATCTCACACCCTTTCTGTATGTGATAGGCATCTCTGCTTTACCATACTCTTCTGTCATAAGTTGTTTTCCTATAAGTTGGTTTCCTCAGGTATTTTGTCACAGTGCTGGAAAACTAACTAGCACTGAAAGTAAGTTTTCAGAACACCAGGGATAAAAAGTAGATCATAAAACTATTCAAAGAGAAAAAATACTATATGCAAAGAAAGAAACCAGAATGGGCATTTAACATCCTGAGAACAGACTGATGTCAACAAAGCAATGGTATCACATTTTGAAGTACTATTTTTAGCTTTGAACTTTTTATTCAAATTAGAAATTGTGTGGGGATAAAATAAAAATATTTCAGATGTTAAAAAAAACTCAGAGAAAACATTATTTTTCATGTACCTTTCCTTAAACTACTGGAGGATGTGTTCCAGAAAAATAACCCAAGAAAAAAGAAGATGAAGGATCAAGAAATGATGGGTGCAGTCCAAAAAAGGCTCAAGGGGAGTCTCTGGAGGACAGTTGCACAATATGCCTACAGATTGGTCTGGACAACTACAAATAAGAGAAAGGATTTTTTCCCAATGGAGGACTCCAGCAATGAAAAGGAGGAGATGATAAAATATGTGATAATGTAGAATTTTTGTCAAAACTAATGATAGGTTGATGATACATCTAATTGATTTTGCAAACTTTAAAGGGGAATGTGTAGAAAATATGCCACCAAAATAGCTAAGAAATTATTCTCTAAGGAAAATAAAATCAGATGGGAAATATAATTATAGCTAATTCTGATCATAGACTTAAGTAAAAACCATGTTAAGACTAAATTAGGATGATGAGGTTAGAGGTGAGGTGGGTACAAAGCCATAAGGGAGATTTTTCCTTCCATAAATCAAGAAATAGAAGAACTGTGTAAGCGCAAAGATAGAGATAGAGAATTAAAGTAAATACTAAAAGAGTTTGAAACAATCAAGTCAAGGGCTCTTCTTTTTCATGTTTTACTTATTCTTAACCATATGCATTGTTGTAAAATTGCTTTCTAGAAGTTAAGATTTTTTAAAAAGTAGTTCACTTTTTAAGTGGTTGGGGTGCATACAGAAGGCCACAGGGCTGTGAGCTGGAGGTCTGTCCTCTCCACTGAGGTGGCCACCAGCAAGGCATTGGATATCTGTGGGGCTCCATCCCAGGTTGAAGCTCTCACTCTTCTCTGAGCTGAATCTCTTTGACCCAAAGACCCAAGGAGTCCAATGGGCCTGGGCTCCAAACATGGTCCCATCTGTTGGTCGAGTCAAAAATGTACCCATCCTCCCATCTTCCAGCCTCTGCTCCTTTGAAGTAAGAGAATGACACCTTCAAGGACCTCAAGGACATGTGTGACTGAGACCAGCTCAGGGCTTTTCAGAAGCTCAATAAACATCAATGACTTGAACCCCATGGGCTGTAGGGAAATCAACTCAAAACAACAAAGACCAGGTTGGTCATTGGAAAGCTAGGATCCTGCTGCCCCTGGAAGTCCTTCCCTTGGGCACCTCAGCCACTGTGCATACCTCAGCACCATGGAAACTGGAATTAATTTTCCCCAGCCCACTTCATTTTCATAAAAAGCATTTTCCTAACACAAGGAAGAAGGTGGTGCTCTCTGAAAATTCTGTCTGTGGTTTCTGTGACCCAGAGGCCCCTGGAATCCTGCTCTGCTCAGGCAAGTGTGCTCTTTTCAAGCTATCAGAAAAGATAGACTAGGCCCTAATGAAGTCAAGTCATCATTTTTTTCATGGTGCACGAGGTAAAAGGCCAGCTGCTCTGCGAGGAAGGGAAGACAGAGGTTTCCATTCCCTCATTCCCCTCCCAGATGCATCTAAGTCCTGTCTCCAACCCTCCAGCCCTCAGGACTGCTGCGCATAAGCCCAATACTGCACGGGTTCCCTAAGGCCATTGGCTGCACGCTAAAGAGGGCACAGAGGTCTGATACCATTAATCACCCAGACACAGCACTTGCAGACTCTTAACTCAGCTGGGAGCTCCCTCTCCTCCCTGCCCCCGAGAGAATGAATCTGTCGATTTTCTCCCTGTGATTCAACGAGCAGCTAATATTAACATGGCTTAAATCATCGAGACTCCCAGAAGTCAGGCTTTTGCTGGTTTTCCTACAAATAAGCCACCAAATTTAGTCAGAAATGTTTTCTGTTTAAATAAAGACTGCGTATCCATTTAGAAAAAAACCTATTTCAAGGCTTAGTTAATATCTGATTCCCTGAACTCCTCCCACATTCTTGTATAATTCAAAAGCCCCAGTAAGAGGAGATTCTCATCTGCTGATAGGAATTCATATCCCTGAAAGGGGGAAAAAAAGGTCTGCTTTTATGCAGAAGATTGTTTTGGATACAGATGTGAACATCTTTGGGAGATTTTCCACTTGCGTGGCATGGGTTGGGGAAGCAAATGTGAAGGTCAGGCTATAGACCCACTCATTCTAAAGCAACCCAGTTGGTTATGAGTCAATGGTTCTTAGACTTTAGAAGGTAGCAGAGTCACTTGGAAGGCCATAAAACTGATCAACAGGCCACAACATCAGAGTTTCTGATTTAATAGTGTTGGGTAGGGAATGAGAAAACACACTTGTAAAAACTTCCCAAGAGATTTTATGCTGCTGGCTTGGGACCATACTTTCAGAACTAGCGCTGTGGACCTTCATCAATGTTCATATGTGAGAATTTACTTGAAAGGGACTCTGTGGCCCACCAACCCCTTCCACCTCTCCTCCTTACCCATGCAGCTGGCATCCTCAGAGCTGGGTCTGAACACAGATGGAGACCTGCTGGGGTTGAGTAATCTCAACCCCAGCCCCACATTTGCAGGCTGGACTTGATACTGAGATTGACCCATCCCTGGAGAACTACAGTGACTTGGGACAAGCCCTTGGCATCCACATGATCCGTGAGTCACAAGCTTTAGCAGACCTTGCAGGGTGGATTCAGCCCAGTCAGCTGGGTTTTACCTTACTTTCCTAGCCTAGTGTCTCAGTTTCCTAGGAACTAGACTTCTGTCCCCTAATCTTACAACACACACAAGGCACTAACACCTCATCTAACCTTTGCCAGCTCTACACTTACCCAGGGTCTTGGGGTTGACTCACTATCTCATTTGGCCTTCTGGGAGGGGCTGGGCAGGGGCACCTCTGGATGAGAAGCTCCAGTGCCAATCTTACCTGGAAGACTGCCACCACACACTCTATTCAGGTGGGCTCTCCCAGGCAATAACACCTTTAACACTGGCTTAGTCATAAAGGAAGTGCCCAGGATATTTTCATGCTGATCACTATTTTGAGGGTTAGACAATTGGGGATAACAGGGATTCATAATCTAAAGGTCTGATGGGAGGTGGTGGAAACTTGGACCGTGAATCCAAGGTGATAAAATGGTCTTTGGCAGGAAGATATGTCCTTGAAGGCTATGTCTTATACCCACCCTTCTCCTACTTTCTGGATGCTGTGGGTGAACAATTTTGCTCCACCATATTCTGTCTCACCAGCAGCCAGAAACAAGAGACCCAAGAGTATGGAATGAAACCGCTGTAGCCATGAGCCAAAATAAACCCTTCTTCCTTTTAAATTTGTTAACTCAGGTATTTTGCCACAGCCATGCAAAGCTAACACATAAGATGAAGCACTTACTTCTTTTTGCTGTTGTGACTAATTACCTCAAACTTCGTGGCTCAAAACAACAGAAATGTATTCAACTAGTCTGAAATGAGTCTTATGAGACCAAAGTCAAGATATCAGAAGCTAGTTCCTTCTGGGGCTTCAAGGGAAGAACTGGCATCATTCATCTTTCAGCGTCTGGTTGTTTCTGACTTTCCCTGGCTTGTGGCCACATCACTCTAATCTCTGCTTCCACTGCCACATCTCCTTCTCCTCTATGCCAAATCTCTCTATCTTCCTTTTATAAGAGCATAATCCATGACAATCTCCGTTTTGTATCTTAAAGAAAAAACCGTAAAAACAATGGTACAAAATTTCAAAATAAGATTGTAGGAGTGTAACAATGTTTACATTTACAAGATATAGGAGTGTAACAATGTTATGTTACATTGTGCATTGTTATTTTCAAAGTAGTTGTTCCTATTACAAGCTATAGGCATGAAAAACTGATCAAACAATGTAGGCATACACCTTTCTTTTCAATGAACTAATATCAGTTAGTAGTATAACTATCTTAACTATATATATATATACATACATGTATATATATATACATATATATATATACATATATATATATATATATATCCTTTTCCTTTCCTTTTTCCCTCCTTTCCCCATTCCAGTTTCTCTTTCCTTTTGAATAGCTTCCACTTTGTAATATTTATTTTACATTCTGAATCCTATCTACTTTTTCACCTTCTTACACTAAGAAACAATATGATGTATCTGTGTGTATCTGTGTGTTTACATATGTGTATCTGATTTATTTCACTTATGAGTACGATCACAAGTTGCATCCATTTCCCTATAAATGTCTCAAGTTTATCCTTCTTTATAGCTGAATATTACTCCATTGTATAAAATACCACATCTTTTTTTATCCATTCAGTTAATGGGCATTTGAGTTGTTTCCAAGATTTAGCTATTACAAATTATGCTGCTATCAACATGGATGCACATATATTGCTTGGTATGATGTTTTCTTCTAGGAAAATACTCAGAAGTGGAATAGCTGGGTTGAATGGGATCTCTAATCCTAGCTTTTTGAGGAACCTCCACATTGATTTCCATAGTGATTGCACCAGTCTACATTTCCACCAACAGTAGAGAAGTGTTCCTTTTTTCCCACAGCCCATCCAGTATTTGTTATTGGTTGATTTCTTGATGATAGCCATTCTTACTAGGGAGAGACAGAATTTCAACGTGTTTTAAACAGGATGACCAATAATATCTAATTTATTTGCCATTCATATTTCTTCATCTGAAAAGCATGTGCTCATCTCAGTTGTCTTTTTTTGGATTGGGTCTTTGAATTTGGAGAGTCTGATTTTTTTCAATTCTTTATATGTTCTAGATATAAGTCCTTTATCTGAGGGACAGTTGACTAAAAGATCTATCAAAAGCTTTTTTCTGCATCTATTAAGATGATCATGTGATTTTTGCCTTTGGCTCTGTTGATATGAAACATTACATTCATTTATTGATTTGTGTATGTTGAATGATCTCAGCATTCCTGAGATAAATACCATTTGGTCATGGTGCATAATCTTCTTGATGATTTACTGCATTGCATTTGCTAGTAGCTTATTGAAGATTTTTGCATCTAATTTCATTAGGGAGATCGACCTGTAGTTTTCTTTTTTGTTTGGGTCTTTCTCTGGTCTTGGTATCAGGATAATATTTGCCTCCAGGAATGAGTTAGAAAGAATTGTTTCCCTTTCAATTTCATTAAAGAGTTTGAGGAATACTGGCATTAAGTCTTCTCTAAATATCTTGAAGAATTCCACAGTGAATCCATCAGGACCAGGGCTTTTCTTTGTTGCTAAATTTTAACTACATTTTCAATCTCATTAGCTGATACTGGGTTATTTAGAATTTTTATATCTTCTAGGTAGAGCTTTGGAAATTCACATGTATCTAGAATCTGTCCATTTCTTTTGTGCCTTCCATCCTATGAGAGTAAAGGTTTTTGAAGTAAGTACAGATGATCTGAAATTTCATAGGATCTCTAATGATTTTACTTGTTTAATTCCTCACTGCATGGGTTTGAGTCATTTCTTTCCTGTTTTTTTTATAAGGTTTGCCAAGGGTTTATCAATTTTAGGTTCCTTTGATTAGGATGTGGATAGTTTGGATACCATTATTTAGGCTGCTGCAGGTGCTAATCAGAGTGACTGGTATATAGAAATTTCATGTTATTGTTCCTATTCTTATTATTATTTTCATTGCAATGTTTGATCCCTAATTCTTCCCAAATATTATTCCTGATTGCTCCACTGTCAACAAAGGATTGTTTTTCTATATGTCTGAAGAGCACAGCTGCGTAAAGCTTGAATAACTAACACTCAGAATGGCTAGTCATTTTTACCATCTATAAAATTCTTCCATCTTTATATGTGCTTTTAGTAGGAGGTAAGAATTCTCTGTGGGATGTGATAATAGCTCCTTCAGGTGAACTTTTGACTAACAACTTATCAGAGCAAGATAATGCTCTAATGAGTCCTCTGAGCTCTCCTGGTGAAACCCTGCATATGGCTTCCTCTGGCCTTTATATTTAGTACTTCTTTCAAGGATATAACTGAGCTCTGGTGTCCTCCAGGCTGACAAGAGCAGAGCAAAACCCCTGAGGCTGTAACCCCAGGGAACAGCTATGAATAAATAATCACTGCCTTCACAGCTATCTGCCGGCCTTCCACCAAGCACTTCCACAAACTTTCGGGTTAAAGCTTACCCAAGCTCCTCTTTCTTTCTATCCTTACAATGTATTGTCTTCTTTGGACACTGGTAATGAGCTCCGAGCACAATGAAAGCAAGAAATGTGCTGTCTCCGCATGGGCAGGGCAGGTCTTACCCAAGAAACGGTCAGTTCAGAACTGAAGCAGGTTTTTAGCTCATGACTTCTGAAACGGAATCATGGAACCACTAATTCCAATAAGGTGAGTCACCAAAGACAGACTCAAGGGTTCCCCAGTCTAGGCCAGGTGCCAAGAGTCATCCCTTAGAAACATAGCCAAAACAGACTGAGACCGGTGTGAAGCCAGAAGAGGGACTCTGGTTATCTAATCCTGAGCCTTTCTTACCAGAGCCTCTTATGAAGAATCAAGCCTTTCCCATTAGAGTTTAAAGACTATGTGGTAATAGGATCACTGGGAGCTGGAGACAGGGAGGGCTACGTTGTGAATTCCAGGGCAGCCTGGACTACAGAGGAAGATCCTGGCTCAAAAAAACAAACCCAGAAAAGATCATGAGTGCTTCGGACTAGGTTACTCTCAACATGCAGTCTCAGAATCCCTGGGATTCTCCTCATTGAAAACTCCCTGCACCAGTGGCTCCTTAAGACAAGTGTGACTGGTTGTTAACTTGTCATGACAAGTACCCTTTTTGTAGCCTCACCCATACTCCTCCCAGGAGACGTTTTTGGAGGTCCCTCTCCTCAGTCAACAGCCTCTGAAACATAACAGGGTGTCTTCTTGAAGCAAAGCCTCTTTTGTCCAGCAGATGCTGTCAAGGCTGACTGAGAACCTCAGGATACTCACCATCTCTCAGTGCCTGAGACCCACAGGGATGCTACTTAGGCCAAGGTACATCATTTCTACCAGATTTCTGCTGAAGACTTGGAGAGATCTCCAAACCAGATACCTAGAGCAACTTCAACTTCAGATATCTAGAGCAACTCTAACTGGGTCTGGCTCTCTGCCCATCCTCTGATTTTTCACTAGTACTGCTTCAGATTTCTTCATAGGGTGGGTTCTCCATATCCTTCTACTGTCTTAAGGTCTTGCTGTTTCTACTCCTCCAGCCTACCTGCCCCACATCACACTCATCTCCAACAGATTTTCATACCTCCTTCTTCAGGAAAACAGCAAGGCCGCCAGGTCAGAACTCTCCACCTCTGTTCTGGTTTTTACAATGTGCCCTCCTTTTGCAAGAAAGGGGCCAAGAAGGGTGAGTTAAGCTGTGGACCTTCAGTAAGTCACGTTCATGTGCAAAATGTTGATGTTGCACCTCATAGAGCTGCTGAGCAGTAAATGAGTTAGCACAGAGTATGAGCTGAATAAGGTAAATAGTGTTCTTTTTTTTTGAAGTAAGAAGTACAGCACATAAACAAACAAATATAAACCCACTGTGAACACAAGCTGTGAAGTCCTGGTTGTGTCATGTTTCAGTTCTGGGACCTTGAAGAAGTCACTTAACCTCCTTGATCTTCATGGTTTTCATGTGGAAAATGAGGGCATGACAGTGGCTCTCTGGGGCAAGAGAGGGTATAATCTATGTGAAGTTCTAGGCATGGTATCCAGGGCATAGCGAGCCCTCCTTTAACAGGACTTAATAGAGTCATGACCTTCATTCTTTTGCCCTCTTTAGGGGCTGACCTGTAGGACACACTCCCCATGTCCTTTTCTTCATCACTTTTGGATCCCTCTGTATCCTGCTCATCAATTTCCAGACTGGCTCAAATCTCCCCTTTGAGCGAGCACACACACACACACACACACACACACACACACCCTCTTTCAGTCTTTTTCAATTATCATCCTATTCTCCCTTTTCCACCAGGGAACTCCTAGATAAGGTGCTCTATTTTCAACTGTAGGCTTCATTGGCTGACAATGGAGCCTTTACATTCCCCATTGGATGTCCGATATCTCTTAGGGAGATCTGAAGATAATGAAGTCCTCAAGTATTTGTGAGTCCTTATTGATACATTGCCTTCTTGTCTGCTGAGTTTTTTGGATGGTGGAATATCCTCTACCTTCCTGTGTAAGCCGATGTAGCAATTTATCAGAGGCACTTATGATTGCTTTGTTGTGTCATGGAATGAGCCTCAAGATACAGTTAAAACTCCAAGCCTCTCTCAGGAGCCCACTGAAGATGAACCAGGCTGTTTAAGGACTCACAACGTGGTGGGCACAGGAGCAACAGAAGTGAGCTGGTTCAAAATAGTAGAGAAAAATGACCAGAGAAAGGTAAGCTCAGAAGAGCAAACTGACATGAACTATAAACAAAATAGAAAGGCAAGCAGTAGTTGTAATTTTTCCACCAAGTTCTGAAAGGGAAGAAAACTCTGCCTGAAGCTTCAACAAAAAAGGGGGAGGAGCAGACAAAAGAAAGCTTTTTGTGGTGATCTTTGTCTCAGAGTGTTAGGTAAGGGACTGCAGAACAGGGAGAAGGACATATTTCAGTCCTTTAAAAAAAGAAAAGAAAAAAAAAAGAAATGTTGGGGAAGGAAGGAGCCTCATCCTGGATGGCAGAGACTCATGCAGCACATTCCAGCTGACCCAGAGGCTCTGGTCCACACAATCCTACCAACATCCTTGGTGAGATTATACCCATTGGATTCTATCGGTTGCCAGGATATGTTGGGGACATGGATCCTGGAGCCCTGGGATCTGTTTCTTCTTAGTCCAGAGTTCAGAGGCTTTTTCCTTTCCAGTCTGATCTTCAAGACCTGCAGACTCTCTGTCTTCAAGGCTGCCTTGAAGACAGGGTGTAACTGGCACCTCCCAACACACCCAGAAGCATCCCTATGTGTGACCAAATGACTATGCACATTTCTCAGCCCTCTTGTGCCCCATACCATCACTTAAAGACACCCACACTCTCCCTTAGGAATGTCTGTGCCTTAGCTGCTGACTTCATCTCAAAAGCTCCAGAGTGCAATTCATTTGTCTTTTACTGTTTCACAGGACCTGACACATACTAGGTTTTCAATGATCATGTCTTGGATAGATGAATGAATAAACAGCACTTTGGTACAATCAGTATGCATCCTATAATACCTAACCTTTTAAAGTGCTTATTATGTATTAGATCTTCTTTGTAGCATTTTACATACATTACTCATTTTGTTCGCACAAAAGCCCTAAGAGCAGGTGCAATTATTATTCCTATTTTACAGATGGGGAGTCAACTCCCAGACAGGTTTAATATCTTGCCTTAGGAAATACAACAAGAAAGTGGCAGAGCTAGGATTTGAACCCTAGCAGTCTAACACCAGAAGCTGGACAGTTAACTAACACATTACCTACTTCTTAAAATATTTAAAGCAAATTTTCTCAGTGGGATTGCTGAAGGCACCTGTGAGCAGATTAGTTAGAATACATTAGATGCTGGAAGATTGGATTTTTGTTTGAAATGGCTTATTGCACCAGTGAGGCCACAGGGGTCTGGTGGGAACATGCAGTAGGGAGGAGAGGAGAGAGATGAAGGAGACTGCCTACGCTGTCAGACTGATAGAGAACCAGGACTGGGGGTGAAGGGTTTGGCCTGGAGTGAGCAAAGGAAGAAGGGAGGCACCCATCAGACCCTCCTAAATCCAGAAGGAGGCTCAGTAAGGAGACTGAAACAGAGAGTAAGGAGTAAAGATGAGAACCTGTGCAGGATCCTTACCCTGGGATACGGAAACATCAGTGGGCCACTGAGAAAAGGAAAGAAGTTGAGCCCATGGGGCCTGGAAGTGATAAAATGTAATGGATGCAAGGTGCAAATCAAGGGAAGTAGCAGGAATCTTGGTCCAATCCACCATCTGCAGAAGTCACAGGGGACAGAGTTCAGCCCATGCAAAAAAAGAGCTAAAAAGATATAGACAGGGTGGTGGGTTCCTAGAAAAGCAAAAGAGACACAAGACAAACTGCAGTCCATGCAGGGAACTAATGGGCAACTGGAAAGTTAAGGCAAGTATCACAGTAAGAGGGGTTAGAGGCACAATGGTGGTAACAGTGCTTGAGGATGCTGGGGATCAGGAGCCTCTCCTCCTCCCTCTAGATATCACGTGGAAAGTGGTGTGGCTGCACTTCTCCAAGGCAGCCAGGCTAAGGCATGAGGTTGAGTGTGTTTCTTGAAGGCTGTTTAGTGTCTATAGCTGAGGAGGTCTAAGGGCAGCAGGGATGACAAAGAACCAGGGACTAAGCCATTCACTCACTCACTTGCACTCCCATCCATCCATCCATTTATCCAACATTTACTGAAATCTAAGTGTCAGAATTCTAATGGGAACTGCAGAAGTTAAGATTTCTAAGATCTATTTGGTGCGTTCATGGAGCTCCTAGCAGCAGACTCTTGACACTAAGTTAAATTGACAATGCTGAGCAAGCCCGGGGACATGTATTGATAAGTAATGGTAGCAGTTGGGAGGGGTGGCTGCTATGGTGGTGTGCGTAACCAGTAGAGATTAGGCTATGGCTGCTTTCTAAATAAACTACGTGGTCACACCCCTCACCTGCTCACCATGTAAATGAGTTTGGCAATGCGGCTCAGTAAGACATTTTCCCTCATACAGTGAGTACAAGATCATCTTCAGACCATGCCATGCTGTCATGCTGAGGGCTGCAACTGCCCAAAGGACAAAAAATACTTTGGTCTGGAGAGAATTTAATGGCTGTCTGAGGGGATGGAGGCTGATCAACCTCAAGCTCTGTCCTGCCACCAAAAACCAAGTGCTCCTGCCCATCAGCCTCACCTATGGGTCACAGGGAGTGAAGGGCCACCCTCACTCTTCCTGCCTCCACACCAATCAGTGGCTCTTGTCAAAACCTGTCTGTGCTGTTGGTCAAGTCCTCCTTCCTTGTAGATGATGTGGGAATAGTGGATCAAAACTCATGTGCATTTTTAAATATAATTGTTCTTATTATATCTTTTTCTCACTTGAATTTAGGTTTCACGAGCCAGCTACCCATGCCTCTTTGTTCATTGCTATATAATGAAGGTTTAGAACACTAATATTGGCAATGCTTATATAACGTTGATAAATGTATTTGTTATGTATGACTGAGTGAATATTTTAGCACCATGATTGGTTTGAGTTCTGGTCCCAGCTTGACTAGTTTGTGTTATGTTACTTTGGGTGAATTACCTTATCTCAGTTTCCCTTTCTATAGAAAGGGAAAAAAATAACATCTTTTTTACAGAGCAGTTGGGAAGATTCTGTAAAATAATGTAAGCAAAACATGCAGCCTGGTGCCTGGCGCATGGTAAGGAGTAAATAAGAGGAAGCGTATCATGATCATTGATGTTGAATTTACCTAAATGTCTCCCTCCTGTACCCTGGATCTTTAGATGATAAGAACAACACACACACACACACACACACACACACACACACACACTGTACAAGCAGCCTCAAAAATGTGCAAAGCAGCAGCATGAAACAGTCGTTCTCAAAATGTGGTGCCTGGATCAACAGCAGCAGCATCAGTCACTTAGGATTTGTCAGAAATGCCAATTCTCAAGTCCTAGTAAGACAGAAACTTTCAAAGTGGGGCCCAGAAACCTGTGATTTAACAAGTCTTGCAGGTGATTCTTATGCACACAAGTTGAGAATTAGGTATCAGAGAAAGGGAGTGATAAAAAGGCCAGACTCCTTGCCAGGATGTCCTTCAATGTACCTAGGGAAAACAGAGAAGGACATGGGCAGCCCCAGGTCCCATGCCAGAGAGCCTTCTCATTTCACAGACCTTACCCTGGCCATGCGTTCTCTGTTGCTTGCAGAGACAATTGGCCACTATCCACCAAAAGGCAAGTGCCACTGGCTGTGGGAAGGGTAGCATTTGCTGGGCAAATTCTCTGTTCCACATCTCGTGCACCTGCACTGCCAGTCATGGTTGGCTCAGCAGAGGGGCAGCAGGAAGCAGAACTGAAAGTCAGAGGTGAAATATCATGGCACGTGATGTCCTGAGCATCTGTGTTTATCAGGGAACCTAAGGCAGGTAAGGAGATCTACATTTGATGTGTGCTGAGACAGCCCCCCATCCTATTTCAGAAGAACTGGAATAGCAGCAGCCAACGGCAATGGCAGTTGCCTGTTTGTTATACAGCCATCGGCTACTACCAGAATCCCCAGGATATCTATGGGAGAGAAATTGAAGCTGTAGCTGGGAACAAATGATGACACAGAAAATTCTGTGGCAGAGAAGATAGGCCGTGGGGACCAGTAGGCTCCTCATGGAGGCAAAAGTACATGTAAGCCTTTGAGTGCTGGGGTAGACAACTCTCTGTTAAAAATCACCCAGGAAGCTTTAAAAATTACTACTACCCAGGCAGTATTCTGGAATCTAGACATCAGGACATGTTTGTAAATATTTCCAGGTGATTCTAATATCTGGTTGGGTTGAAAATTACTCTTTTGACCATTTCTCCTCTCTCAGGTAAGAAAACGAACTGCCTAGTCTGTCTCAATTCTCATGTCTATGAATATCTGTCCATGTTTCTGTTCTTTTCTAGCAGTGTCTGATGTCAGGGGATCCTGAGTCTGAAAACAACTATGAAATAAGACCCAGGAGACAAAGATGGAGTTGAGAAAGTCAACCTAAATTTCTGGTAAAGTTGAGACAGAATATAAGTTTAAATCTATAGGAAATGGGTTTGCAAATTCTTCACTAATGAAATAGACAGACATATCCTTTTGGTACTGGTCACACCAGGAAAGAGTCCAAGAGGTCCAACCAGGCTGGGAAGCTACTTGGAGCAAGAATGCTGAACCCTTTCTGCAGGCAGGTATGGAAGAAGAAAAAGATGCCTCAGGAGAGGCTAAGCTGAGAGTATTCCACTCCTCCTCCAGACTGGCCCATCAGATGTGAAGGGATGGAAAAAGCAAGAAAAACTCCTTCCACACTTTTCCTTCATGGACAGTGTGAAAGAAAACTCCTCCCTAACATCTGGGAATTCATCAGCTTTTTTGTCTTTATACTAAACATCCTTTTTACTATTTGGGGGGATTAAACTCAGGTTCTCTTTCATGACAAACAAGTGCTCAATCACTAAGTTATGTCCTCAGTCCCCTTGCTGAATACCAACGGGGGACATCTTTCTACATGTGTGTCTGTGACTATGGCTGTGTGGTTGGAGTGTATTTGTTTTAATATGAACATCTCTGTGCCTCTGCGTAAGTGCCTGATTCTTTGTGTGTCTGTGTGGTGAAGCTTAAATCTGAGCCATCCTACTGCCCACTTCCTCATATTTCAGTGGTTAAGCATCCTGCATCCCGCCCTCCCCACATACCTCTCTCCCAGTTCCCTGTATTTGCTGCTCAGAGCTCAGGGATCTTCCTGATATTCCCAGGAAGAACTATGCTCAGAGAACATGATCTCCTGAGTAATGGTGACCACTATCTAGTGAGCTAGAGTCATCATCATGGTTCTTACCATGACAAGACAATGAAGAAAATGGTCTTTGTCCCAACAGGACCACTCTAGCCAGAGCTTGTTTCAGAGTTTCCTGGAGGAAATGAGAGAAGACGAGAGGTTATTAGAACTCCATCCCTCAATCCACAGTGCCTTAGAGACGCTTGGAACAGATTCAACCATGTGTTGGTTCTCCTGTATTCTGGAAAGGCCCAGACCCTAACTGGATTCACAAGGAGGGAAGAGCCAATGGCTGGGGTGGGAGACTCTACCCTGTAGAATCCCCTGGGTGGATGGATATGGTTCTGTCTAGTCTAGAAACTAGCCCTCTGCAGCCTGAAGGAGTCATTTTTCTCTCCAGGCTCTCCATAGAACCTCCGTTCCCAGTTTCAGTGGTTCTTGCCAAGCACTGCCAGGAGCTAGGTCTTCCCAAAAGTGATATTTTGTGAGCACTGACTGTGGAGTCAGAACAAGGAAGAGTCCCTACTCAACCACATAGCAATTATGCAACTCTTGGCAATTCACCTCTCTCCAAGCCCTGTCTTTTACTCATCAGCGAAATAGAAATGCAATCATGTGCCATATAACAGCATTTTAGCCAATTATGGACCCCAAATGGAGCTGAAAACTCCTATCACCTAGAGACATTGTAGCCATCATAACCATCATAAAATCTAGCACAGTGGTTTTCCCATATGTTTACAGTGATACTGGTGTAAACAAACCTGTGTAGGTATTTTTAGACACAAATATCTACCATTGTAGTATAACTGCCTACAATATTCAGTATAGTAACATTCTAGACAGGCCTGTAGCCTAGGAATAATAATTATACCATTTATCCTAGGAGTCTGGTAGGCTGTGCCACTTCAGCTTATATAAGAACAGCTTATGATGTTTACACAATGACAGAATCGCCTAACATTGCATTCCTCAGAACCTATCTTGATTGTTAAGCTGCACCTGATTGGATCAATAACAAAGATGGTGAATATCTATTAAGGATATACTCTGCACTAAGTCCTGCTTTAAAAATTTCACAGGTATTGCATTCAATATCTATTACTTTGTTTTAAAATGCCCTAACATCTAGCAATCTACACCCTCAAGCATTTATTATCTCACAGTTTCTGTGGATCATGAATATGGGTGAGGGGACCAGGGTCCTGTGTTTCACAGTATCCTATGCATCATGACTGGGGATGTCAGGTGGACTGTAGCCACCACCAGGCTGTACTTGGGGAAGGTCTGCTCCCAAGCTCACTCACGTGGATGTTGGCAGGATCCAGTGCCTCACAGGCTGTTAGATAGGGACCTTGCTCCCAGCTGACTGTGAACCAGATGCCTGTTAGTCTTTCCCAGGCAGGTCTTGCCATTAGTCAACTTAAACATGAAGTCCATCAGAACATGTGAGAGGAGATAAGCAAGATTGAAGTTAGAGCCTTAACCTAATCTCAGAAGTAAAAGTGACGCCCTGTCAATTGTGACATATTTTCTTCATTAGACACAAGTCTTTCAGTCTAACCCACACTCACAATTGGGGGATCATACAAGCATACGGACATTTCAGTGGAGGATCCCTGGGAGCCATCTCAGAAGCTGCCCACCATCCTCATTACACTACTTTATCCTCGCAGCAACTTCTGTGTGGTGAATACTCAACATCTTCCTTTAGTACCATTTTACAGACAGGGAAACTGAGGCCCAGAGACTCAGCTGGGTCATACAACTGGTATGCAGAAGCCTAGAAACTAGCTGCAGTGTCTGTGCTCTTCACTACTGAACCCTAGTGCCTAGAGATGGGGCTGCTGAGAGGATAAAATGTGACATTGTAGACAATGACACTGACCTTGGCAAACACAAGCTTCTTTCCCCACTATATCCTCCCCAGTCCTATTCACCCAGTGTCTTGCCCTTGAGGAAAAAAGTGTAATCTCTGTGGAGCTTTCAGCTTTTCATAAGCTCTGAAAAGTTACTCCCAGCCTAACCACACGCTCTGTCATCGCTGATTGGTCACCACTCTTTATTTCTAACTTCTGAATAATGAAAAAACCAACTGATTCTCAGATGAGAGGCAAGAGTGTGATTTCCAACATGACAGCATCTGATCCTGCATAATAAATTGCAGTTTCCTGACCTGTAGGACTCTTTCCCAAGAGACAGCAACAAGAAGTAAATGGACTCATCACACACAAGAGGCTTCATTCAGTTGGAAGTGGGTAGAGACAGAGGTTAGGAAGTGAGATGAAAGGAAACAGAGTTAAGACACAGCAACAAGCTAGACCCATTCCAGGTCATGCTAGACTGACTTACTGATGATTCCTTCTGTGTACTACCAATCTTATTTTATGGATCCCATTTAATCTCCCTTGTTCCCATCTTCTGCTGACCCATGTGACACTAAGCTTTGCTCATTCATGAAGTGGGAATGAGAAGACACTGTTCCATCTCTGTCTCTCTTTGCAACTCTAACTTCCTCCTCATGTGAGTGGCATGTTTGTTGGGTGACAAGAGGCTGACACTCATTCATCTGTGCTTTTGTAATGTACAAAAAGCCCCCAAACCAGGTGAACATCACTCTTGTCCACAGTTCTCCATTCATCAAGCTAGAGGTCTCCTGGGAAAACCCAGATCTGCCTTCAGGTGGAATGCAGAATCTACACTAGGCAGCAAGAAAATTGCTTCCATGCTGCTCTCAAATGGAGGCTCACCAGTTATAATGTTAATATTTTCCTCTCCATCAAACTCTAGTGTATAATTTTAAATTAGAGCAGAACTTTATAGGGGAGAAGAGCATGACTCATTACGATCCAAACAAGCTCCAACACTGAGAGCAATAAGAACTTGCCAGGGGCACCTTCTTGTACAGCTACAGCACATGACCATGTGCACCAGACCACCTGGGCATCTTTTGTCATGTTGTCTACCTTCCTCTACACTGCTGTGGTGAACAGGCACAGGATTATCAATATCTCTCACGGCTCAGCTCCAGTGTCACCACCTCTGACAAAAACAAAGACACAACTCCTCAGAGTTCCTCAATCAAGCATCTAAACTGAACCATGTGTGGTATATTCAACATTGTCCATGAGCTATTGACTCCTTCTCCTTAAGTTTCCATAAGACAAATGCATCCTCCACCTCCCCCGCTACACACACAGATGGTGGACTTTGTCATGAAACTTGCTTTGGCCAATGGAACATGGTCAGAGTTAACAGTGTATAAGCCAGAGCACATGCCTTACTATTCTGAAAGGCATGCCCACTGGTAGCCTCATGGTACCAGGAGATGAAGACTTAGGAAGGAAATATGAAACAAACAATCTAGACCAAATCTCAGACTAGATCAGCCACCACCACCTGACCTGTAGACATGAGAGTAAGCAGTAGGATTGAAAGTGTAGCCCAGGAAAAAGCCACTTGCATAGCATTCATGAAGTGCTGGGTTTGATGGAGATAGATAAATAAATAAATAAATAAATAAATAAATAAATAAATGTCTGTTGTTATTTGCCATTGAATGTTTGTTATGGGGAGTTATTATGCATCATAATTATGGCCACAGGCAACTAACATACTCTCTAAAATGATCATAGGAGAGAAAATTCAGTGATATGCAAGTAGTCAAGGAAACCTTCAGGATAAAAGACCATCATGAGTCCCAGAGGGTGGGCAAGGCATAGAGGTTATGGGATTTCAAAGTGGACCTCAGCTGGTCACCGTATCAATAGGAGAGTTGCTGTGGCTCATGTACCGACACCTATATGCTAATGAGCTTTCTGCACCTACTTACACATCAGTGAGCATAGGACAGAAGCAGTCCGCTACTACAAGTTGTCAGTGTTGACATCTCTTTAAACCAAAACCATTTCACTCCTCTGTCTTTCCCCCCACAAATTAATCTTTTGTATTATTATGATGTTAGGTTTATCTTGAGTGAAACGTGGCTGTGAATTTTATCTGTGGCTTAAGACGTAATTGTGGAATGGAAAACTCGAATACCCAAGGAAAATATTACTATCAGCACTGCCTTGCTGGGAGGTGAAGCGGTGCCCACGTGCAGCAAAGTACACAGCTGCCCCGCACGTCCTCTTGCGAGATTATCACTGCGACCATTTGTTGGAGGTTAGTTGCCCAATTTAAGAAATTGTTACAAATTGGCTAAGTGGGACATTTCTGACACTGAGCTCCACAGCATACTCACTCAGCCACAGGTAGGAAGGGACACAGAGGGCATCTTTCAAGATGCACTTTTGAAGTTTTCCCACATGTTCAGTGGAGTAGTGGTTCCTTGGAATGTTTTTTTAAAAAGTCACTTGATAAATCTGGTAAAATAAACTTAGGAAACACTGCATTCAAGAAAGTCAAGCAGCAGGATTCTCCAAATATGTAGCAAGCATCATGGGTGTTCAGGAGCTAATATTGGATGCAGTGACCCAAACTTGTAATATTAGATTTCCCTATTTTCCTCCATATTTTTTGAGAAAATGTTAGGGCTAAAGTTTCCAGGAAAAATTTTTAATTAAAAGTTATTCATCAACATGTCTTGATTCCATATGGACCTACTTTTATTACTGGGACTATCTCCCTGCCAGTTAATATCCACCTGCTCATGGTGCCTACATTTACTGGAGTAGAGCAGCAAAAATTCTTCCACCTATGTCCAATTTTGAAGTATCAAAAGCATCAAAAGTAGGAATTACAGTCGTGGAAGACTAACTTGAGAGGACAGAATCCCTCTCAAATCAGTCTTCCACGACTGTAATTCCTACTCCTATTAGAGAATATGTGAAAATATTTTTAAACATGCATTTATTTGTTTCTACTTCTCTGAAATTTAGCTTTTTCATATGTAAATGGGGACAATAGATAATGCTCTTTAAATGTCTAGTGCAAAGCCTGGCATGTGAGACTCTCAGGAAATGGTCAGTATCACTGTTATCCTGGAATCCTGTCTTCTAGTCCTTGCCCCTCAATGTGTCTCACAGTAGTTTCCAAGAAGTGGCCCTTCTTCTCAGGCTGCAGATCCTTGTTAAACCTAATCATATTAAGATTTATTAACACCAATTATGTGTCAGCCCTGCCCAGGACCCAGGAAAACAGTAACAAATTACATAGGATAATTGTCCCCCAAGCTCTCAGAGCAATATAGGGGACACAGCAACTTGTCCCAATGAGTCAAGAGCTGAGAGTTCTGTAATATGCCTTCATTACTCATTTGCAGTGATGTTTCCACCTGAAAGTGTGTGGCTCTAACATTCTCCACCATTTCTAATATACTGTGTACCATATCGTTGGTGACCAAGGGACATTCCAGTCGCTTTGAGAAGCGGAAGTGGACCTAGAAACCAAAGACTCAATAGGAAGATCCTCATGTCCCTCCTCCAGCCACTGATCCCATGGGGGGAAAGATTTTTTTTTTCAAAGCACACGATCTTGTTCAAGAGCAGCAAGACACTTGCTGGCAGGTCAGTGCTTTGTTCCATGCTTTCTTCTTAAATATAAATAAGCAGCACTATTTTTCCTGGATTTTGCTCACTTGACTCTAAAGATCTGATTCCTCAAATCATAGGCATTGTATTTTTTAAGTACTATTCTTTCTTCCACTTTGCCCTGAAGACAGAGGCCATCATGGTCTCCCACATTCAGGTTAGTTTTCAGAGGACCGAGAGTCTCCTTCCCATCCTTCATCTTCTCCCAGAGAATTCAAATCACAGAACACAAGTGGAGCTCAATGTTCGATATCTGAAAGAGCTTTGTCAATGTCAAGGGCATGAAAAACATTAATGTGCACTCAGCTGTGGTCATTCATTCAATCAGGGTTTACAGAGTGTCAGTTAGGTGCCTGGCATACAGCTAGGGCCTAGGGACACAATGATGACAACAACAATGAAGGCAACAACAATAGGAGTTGACTCATATTGATGCTTCCCACGTTCCTGGAATTCTTTAATCCGCATTCATTTAATCCTTTAACCTTCACTACTCCGTGGGACAGATACTATTATTTTTCACTGTTTATGTGTGAAGAAAATGAACCATAGCAAGATCCTACAACTAGTAAGTGGCAGAGCTATGGTGGGGGACTAAAGTCAGCTGCAAGCTGATGAACTGACCACTATGCTTCACCATCTCTCCACGGTGAGTGTGACGGAATCTGCCCTCAAGTTGCTCACGGCTTGTAAGGGAAACAGACAAGTAAATGGGTGATGACAGTGTAGTGGGACAAATGCTGCATGACGGGTGCCACAGGAGCTCACAAGAGTGACTCTCTCAGTGACAATGCTGGAAGCTGGGAGTTTTATCCTTCCCTCTGAGGCACTCTGTCTGGGTGCTTCTCAAGATTGAATACTGGACACAACCTCCTGAGAGTCTTGCTGAAATGCAGATTCTGACCCAGAAGGCTGGCAAGGAGGCCTGAAAATCGGCATTTTGAATAGTCATGCTATTGGGCTGCAGGGCAGCTGGGCAAATGTTTTTTGCCACTAGACCAAAGATGAAGATAGCTGCCCTATTTCCTGATACTGAGCCTAGATAATAACATCTTTGTTAATGAAGTCAGGGCCGTGATCACACCCGCAGTACCTCCCACTCCATGAAGTATGATGGAAGTAGTTTACTAACCTGGCTGACCTCTGACCCAGCTGTTATAAACCAGTCACTATTCTAGCTGCTTCACAAGCATTTAGCCCTTTCAATCCCCCAAGAAGAGAGGTGACTGATGAGGAGACTGAGACCTAGAGATCGACTCCATGACTTGTCCCACGTAACCCCAGCCCTAAGTGGCAGAGCAGAGACAGGCACCCTGCCAGTCTGTAAAGCAGAGATGCACAGGCCCCTTCTGCCTCCCTGCTTTCACTTTCCACGTCAAGAGGGTGAGCAGCAGAGCAGTTAGGACAGTAGGATAAGATCACCCAGCCAGGGAGGGCAGAGCCAGAACTCAGCGCAAGTGGGGCCCAACCCCTAGCTTATTCTTTTAACTTCTCTGTGACAAACAGATATTTGAATTTCTGCTCAGGCTCCCAAGAGATAGGTCCTTGGGCTGTATTAGACTGAAGATCTTTTTATGGCCACACAAGAACATTGGTAAAATCACTAAGGATTTAGGCTGCTGTCAAGGCCTGAAGCTCTTAAAAGGAGTTATATCCTCTTTGTCTTTGACTTTTTCCATTTCAAACACATTAACAGCATTTTCTTTCATCTTTTCTAGGGAAGAGAGAGGTAATCATTTTTACAATATCACCCTGCTGCAGACTTTGGGGGAAACTGAGTCCCCACTGAGGCTTTCTAGACTGGGCCTCAGGGGGCTGAAGAAGAGTGGGTGAGAGTGGGCTGTGGGTGCTGAGACAGTCCCTCCAGCCCCACTCCACCCACCCAAGCCCCTGTTGTGACCCCCAAAGCCTGGAGCCCCCCCCCACAAGCCCTTGTTCTATTCAGCCTCTTGGAATAACATTGCTCATAATCCTGCCTTCTGCTCCTGCTCCTCCTCCTCCTCCTCCTCCTCCTCCCTCCGCCAACTTGTTATTGGAGGGCTGACCACTGGGCCCTGACGTCAGCACTCCTGGCAGAGGGTTGATTACTAATAAGAGCAGTGCAATTGTTGATTAGGAATAAGATGTAAAAATAAAGCACTCAAGGTGACCAGCTACTGTGCCGAGCCATGTTTCAAGACTGTCATGTCAAAGCCAGGGAAAACAGGAAAAATTGCTGCCAGCTCAGTCTGACTCCCCATTGCCCACTCAGCTGCCCAAACCAGCATCTATCTATCACTGCCTTTCAAAGCATTCTTTTCCTGTACCAGCATCTGTTTTTGCCAAAAGCTGCCCGAATCTATCCCCATCTGTGTCCATCCTAAGCAGGTCATACCTGTCACCGTCACCCCACCTCCACAGGGAAGTATGTTTGCCTCCTCTCCACAAAGAGGGGAAAGGGCTAAAACACAGCCTAAGCCTCAGCAGTGCATATTCGAGCCTTAAGGATGTCCGGTGGACAACGGCAGGTATCTGGTATCCGGGCAGGTATCTAACATCAGCGCTGAGATCAGTACATGCACAACAAGCAATTGGCACAATCATGGCCTTAGGCAAAGTCAGCCTCAAATCCATTTAGGGTCTAGGGAACTATGAAAGTCCCTGGAAATTTATTTCAGGGGGACTCAAAAATTGAAGCCTTATATATTTTGTTGCTAGTGGGTAGGAGATGTCAACTATTGAAGAGGTTTGGGGGGGTTATGGTGACATTTCAGGGGCTCTGGGTCACTTCTGGGTCTCTAACTTACACTTGAAACTGACTTAAGGGTGATAAGTACCATTACTCCTCAACCTCTCACCCCTTACCTACAGCTCAGACTGGTCTGGGATGTTTGAGAGGGATGAGAAATGCACATTTAGGTGAGGAAACCAGGGGTTTCAGCTGTAAGAAAAACTAGAAGTCTGAGGCAGAGCCATAGACAGACGAGAGGAAAGACAACTCTTCCACCAAGTCACTCCTTCCTATTTGGTTCGTGAGACCTATAGAAGTTCTTCATGGCTTCACTGCTTCCCATTTGGGTGAAATGATATCATCAATGTTTTCTAGATCTTTTCTCTACAGATTTTGTTATATCCTTGGTGATATACAATATTCACTCCTACTACAAACATGAGATTCTAAACAAAATTCAGCGATTTCTCTGATTGGACCAATGTGGGTTTCAGAGCCATCTGTGAACCAATAATTATGGTTGAAAACATGACAGACATATATGAACAAGGTATGATAGCTTCAGCCAGTCAAGACCCACTTCAGATCTGGGTTTAGTTTAAGTCACACCCATGGGGACAAATGGGAGATTAGATCCTCTTTTGAAAAAGGAACAGAGAAACAGATGCTGAATGGGGCATCTAGAAATGGCCAGTAAAGGTACTGGGCATTGAGTGTCAAGGACTGAATGCCTTATGCAGACTTTTTCATTGAATTAATAGATTCAAAATAGATTTTAGAGACAACTTGACCCTATGATTCTCACCAAGTCAGCATTCCTTTTGAGAGACCTATATCAGAATTTCCAGAGGTCAGTGTGAGATTTCCATATGTAACAAACAGGGAAAATAGTTCTTTTAAAAATTAGGAAACATGGCCCAATTACATCATGAATAATCTCCAATAACAGTCTAATATAGTACCAAAGAATTTGAGCCTTTGAGATTAGACTTTGAGTTCAAATCCTACTTGTGTTACCTATCAGCTTCTTGACCTTGGACTACTTCCTAGTCTCAGGAGTCTTCTCTGTAAAAGGGGAGAGTGAACCCCTACCAGAAAGTTGCTGTGACTGCAGAATAAGATAAGGCACAAAATGTTTTGATACAGCCCTTGAACATAGGAAGTGCTCCACAGCTGGTAGTTCTCTGATTATCATCAAGTGTTGGGCACCTTAATCATGGGAAGAAAGAGTCAAAAGTACTAGCACTGTCAAATGCTCTCATTTTATAGATAAGAAGTCCACAGTCTAAACTGGAGAATGAATGAAGAATGGTTGAGCCAGAACAAAAGTATTCTCCAGTTCAAAATATGCCTTCCGATAAGTGATTGGCTCCAGGCTTACAACTCCTATCAGGCTGTATCTTGTACTTGATCACATCTACACTTAGTCTCTATACTAGAAAACCCAGCAACACACCCAGAGTAAAGCTGGGATCCACAAAAATCCTCAAGAATCTATACGGTGGTGACATTTATGGTCCACAAGGAGAAGCAGACCCCAGCCACTTCCTGTGAGTCAACACCATGCACAGGCCACAGAGAGGACAACTAGATGCCAGCCCCTTCCAGCACACAGACTTGGAGACAAGAAGAGTCAAGGTCTCCTGCCTGCCACTCAACCCCATGAGCAACCTGCTGATACAGAGAAACACAGGTAGAGATGGTAGCTATTGAAGTAAAATACAACTTAAAGCTTAGAGCATTTAGCATTTCATTGACTTTGCAGGTCTAGAGCCAGTAGTCTGATCATCTATTTAGAGGATAACGGTACGCAATGTGGCATCTATGGGGGATCTCCTGAAGGTGGTAGCCATTGTTGATTCCTTATTATCTTGTTTTGAAGTCCTGTATCATTTTCATTGTTTCGTTTGTTTTGGTTTTATCCTGTTTTTCCTTGTTTTATTTTATTATATAAAATGGCATGGGCAGCTCTTTCAAAGATAAGATATACTATGGTAGCCATTTTGGATTTACTCTTACTTTGTTTTGAAGTCTAGTAATGTGTTCATTGTTTTATTTTTATTGGTTCTAGTCTATTTTATTTGATTTTCCTATATCTGATGGTATGGGCAGCTATTTTGAAAACAACAAGGTGCATTTTGGTAGCCAAACAAATTAAAAAAAGAATCTGTATGGTTGGAGGGTAGAGAGATGGAGCTTTAGGCTTATCAAGAACCTTTCAGAAAATGGACTCCAAAGTATTCATTCCTTCTGTGCTCCTCAGTCAGGTTCTGTTGCCAACTGTCATATTGATGTGTCTGGGAGGAAAATTACTCAAGTATCTCTCAGTTTCTTAAACTACTGCTACAACAGCAACAGCAGATAAGAACTCATTTTCCCTGTGTTGGCCAAATAGCTTCAGTTTGATCCCATTACTAGGAGATGGGGCTTCTGTAATGAGCACCTCTCCTTAGATATCATTCAGACATGTGGAAATATACATCTAAAGACATCCATCTACATCTGTTTTTGCCCCTCCACCAAGTGTGTGCACACAAACTCACACACACAAACACGCATCCCCACACAGCTTCCCTGCATGTTTCTGTTCAAGATGAGCCACACAGCTTGGCCAGTGAGTACATTTCCTCGCTGTAGCACCACCAGGCCATAGACTGTCCTCGGTTCAGTAATCACAAATATGCCCTGTCATTCTTATATGTTAACTTCCTTTAGGGTATCCCTGTCACCTACTGAAGTATCCCAGTGTTCATGATCATCACTCCACCAGTGAACACTTTTTGAGGATGCAACATCTTTGTGAATGTGTTTATTATTTACTTGTCTAGCATATGTGCAATCAGTGCTCCACCATGTCATGTGCTAGTGTACTATAGAAATTTGCATGAGTAGAAAATTTTAAAGGAGAAAAGACAAAGGTGAAAATTATAAAATATATTTTATGCATCAACATTTCCAGCCATTAACTGAAAAAAATGAGGGCAGTATAATCATTCACTGTAGATGCTTCATTACTTTCAAAAATCTTAGGTTAGCAGATTCCGACACACTGTTCTGATGGTCAGGTTGAAAGTATGTTTATTTTGTGCATGGTTTTAGGGGTATGACAGGCTGTGTGGTGTCCCAAAGAGAAGATCAAAAACAAAGAGTTACATTATTGGTTGTACTCATTGGTCAGACTCACTTTTCATTCCCATTTACAAAGGATGTTGTGGACATTTTCCTAGTAGATTTCCATTCTCTCTACACTAATCAATTGCTTTTGCAAATAAATCAGGTGGTTTGGCATTTTAATATTTGAACAAATGTGTCTGGAATCCTTTAGAAGTTTTTTTATTTTTAGAAGTTTTTTTTAATACTTTGGAAAATTCTGTCTCCAAGTCTTCATAGAACACACATATGATAGAATTCATAAATGACACACTGACATTATTTTAGATAAGAACAATATATAATGGTGGAAATACTTCAAGTATCCATTTTTAAATGCACTTTTCTCAAGGAAACCTCTTAAAAGCAGTTGCTTTCTCTCGCATTGTTAAAAATATCACCTTTACTTTGAAAGGGCAGATTACAGATATTTACTTTTTTGAAAATATCTAATAAAAGCAGCTACCTGTCATCACTATAAAGGTCAGCAAATTTGGAAAACTTGTTTTTTTGTAAATGAAAATTATACTTCTCATTGTTAAGTTCAACAAACTAGCCAGAGACCCTTTTGTAGCACATGATCACTGCCCTTCTTATCACAAAGTAACCAAAGATTCTGCCACTCAAAACATTATCCTCTGCCAGGCCACGCAAAATGCTATGTGGCTCATCAGGCGAAATTCAAGGAGTCTTTGCAGCCTACTGGTGGGAGGGAACTCCCTCTCTTTCCTCCGGATACCTCAAGTACCCTAGGAAACTCATCCCTGCTTGATCAGTGGATAACTGGGAGTAACAATGTCACTTCATTGAAACACTAGGAAAGCTTAACTTCTTAGTCATTGTCAACATCTAGCCTCTTATTTTCTTCTCATACTCCAGTGGCCATCTGGTAATTTGGAGAAGCAGGGATGGAGCCTTGAATGCCCCCTCTTCTTTTCCCATTCAAAGCTCCATATATGACAATAATTTTAAAAAACTATTTATTGAACTTTTATTGTATACAAGTACTGATCCACATCCTTTAGATACATTCACTCTCCCGTGGAGTAAAGATTATTATTATTCTTTTTTCATAATTAAGGAACACATGTACAGGGGATTTAGCAACTAACCAAAGTTTTAAAGATTAGTAAGTGATGAAAGCAAGATTCAAACAAGTGAGCTTGGCATTACAGTCTACACTGAAGTATTGTGCTATGGTTGATCCTCCCCAATAGAGTCATGCAAAGTTCTACACATCTGCTGTGGCCTTTATTTCTTCCAGGACTTTGCAAAAGATATTCCTTTCACCAGGACCATTCACTCAAATCAAGGTTTAGTAATAACGGAAGAACCTTCAGTCAGCTGCTCAGGTCTGATGAGTGGACACTTTGTACACTTGCAGTGCTGCCTGGCCTACCATGGTGCCCCTATCTCGACAAACTACTCAAGAATTCTTGAGTCAAGGTCAACTGATCAGATCCTTTCTCCTGCCTTTGGATTTTATGAAGCAACACAGAGACTGGGTGGGGTGGGTCTAGGGGTAAGGTTGTCATTGGAAAGGAATCAATAAAGTGCAGCCCTCCAGAGAGTTTTAAAATTCCCAGAGCCATTCTACTCTTGCTGAAAAAGATCTTCTCTGACTCCTCAAAAGAATCCCAGCAGAATGGATCCAAGATGGCCAAGTGACAGGGAGCATGATAGAAATCCTGTCTGAAAAAAACAACTCAGATGCTAGAATCTAACACCAAGGAGAAGACCAAGACAAAAGGAGAGGAATTATCATGACCCAGAAAGAAACTGAGGAAAAAGAAAAAGGAAAAGAAAAAAAAAAAGCATGGATGGAGGGCTGGAGCTGGGCACACTCCCGTTGCTGTACCGGGTGTGTCTTAGAGTCAGGCAACTCATAATCCAGCTGAGGTCACCACCAAGCAGAGAGTGGGGGTTGGTTAGCTCGAGAACCTTTGCAGGAGGAGGCACTGTAACAGGGAGTGGAAATGGCGAGTTGAGCTTGTGGACTTTGGTGAGTCATGGGGACTGGATTTCCCAGAGCAGCATGAATGGATAGATGACATTTTGGAACTGGGCAGGACAGGCTTGAATCAACAACCCAGGCAGGGTCAGAGGCTCCTGGCCCAAAGTGAATTGATGGGATCTGCTTGAGCTGGGCCATGCCCCTGATTGGGACCCCATAGCCAGGGACAAAGCTGTCCCAAACCTGTGACATCTGCCTGGAACACACAAATGTGCTGAAGCACTCACTGGTTGACTGAAAGGGGAGGGGCTGGCCCAAAACGCCCCTGCCTGAGCCCCACAGATCCTCAGCAGACTGGTGGGGGGGGAGCAGCACTTCCTTAGCCAATGCACTGCAGAAAAACTGCAAGCAATACAAAAGGCCCAGAGACCTCCACCACTTACCTGTCTGAAAGAAACCAGAAACCAGACAAGACAGAGAAACAGCAAAAGGCCTCCAACCACTGAACCAGGGAAAGTGAGTCCAGTAGAGGTAAATGCAGAGGAGGTTGAGGGCAGCAAATATGCAATAGCAGACACGGCCTTGTTGGAAATAAAGAAATACTTCCATGATCTCATCGACAAATTTAAATCTGAAATTCTAACTCAGATGAAGCAAGATATAAGAAGATTAATAAAAGAAATCCTGGGTAATCCTCAAGTAGACACAAGTGAAAGAATGGAGGAACCCAAAGAAAAGAGAGAAGCCTTTGATGAAGAATATAAACAAAATCTAGAATAAATGAAACAGGTCCAAAGAGAATATCAGGAAATTAAAAACTCCATTGAAAGCTGCCAAAACTCTTTAACAGAAACTAAAGACAGACTTTCAAAGCTTGAAGATAAGCCGGGGGCTTAGCTCAGTGACATAAGCACCTGCCTGGCAAGGGTGCGCTCGTGAGTTTGATACCCGGCAAAAAAAAAAAAAAAAAAAAAACAACTTGAAGATAGATTTGCAATGTGTGATTGCGAAAGGAAGGAACTCTAAAAAATAAAAAGGAACCAGGAAGTAATGATACAAAGGCTAGAAGAAGACAAGAGGATCTATGTGAACAAAGATGCAGGGACAAATACAAATGAAATAAAAAGGCTATTCACAGAGATAATTAAGGAAAACTTCTCAAGCATAGGAAACGGAAGTGATGTCCAGATATATGAGGCATACAGAACTCCAGCCAGCTATAACCAAAACAGATCTACACCCACACATATAATACTCAGGATCCCAGAAATCCATCACAAGAACAGAATATTAAAAGCAGTCAGAGAAAAGAAACAGATTACCTATAAAGGAAAACTCATCAAAATCACAGCTGACTTCTCAATGCAAACTATCAAATCAAGAAGAGTTTGGAGTGAAATATTCCAAGCCCTGAAAGAAAATAACCTCCAACCCAGATTGATGTACCCTGCAAAACTGTCTCTCAAAATTAATGGAGAGTCAAGATATTTCCATGACAAAGAGGAACTGGGGAAGTTCCTGACTACCAGTCCCACCCTCAAAGAATACTGAAGGACATTCTAGAAAGAGAGAAGAAAATCACCAGGATTCCAGGAACAATGGCAGAAAGCCCTCAATGGAAGGAATGAAGGAGAAAAGTAAACAACAATGACAGAAAAATAGCATAGCAGAGATGAGGTAGAGAAGATTGGCTATATTATTGTTTTGTCTTGATTGATTTTGTTTGAATCTGGTATGCTTGATAGATAGTATCAAGTCTGAGAGTAGAGGCAACTACTCTGAAGAAGACAAGATTCAATAGGATACCCATTCTGGTTTGATTATTAACTGCCTTTGAAGTCCTATAATGTCTCCAATGTTAGGTTTTTATTAATAGTGCTATGTACTGATAGGTTTAATTATACTATGCCTGATGATACAGACAATTTTATTGAAAATAACAAGAGACATCATAGTAACTACCATAGATCAACTAGTATTGTGGTTTTAAATGTCCTTCTTGTGTTTCTCTGGGAATTTGTATTGTGGACTTGTTTTGATTTGTTTCTCCCTCTAACACAGAAAGGCTAGGTATATATGTAGAGACTTATACATGTGTAGAACTTCTAAAACAGTTTACAAGAAGGGATTATATTTATTGTAAAGAAAAAAGAGAGGAAAAGAAAGTATTCTAAAGGATATAACTGCTTGTATGTTTAAGTGTGTAGGATTGATAAGCATATTACTAAGTTTTTATTGGATAGATGAACAGAACTGGTTGCAGTCTCACTGTTTAAATGTCCACTTTGTAGGCTTTATTTTTGTAACTTGAACAACTACTTCTAAGAGGAAAATACGTAATTATCAACTAGTGATTTCTTACTGGTTATTATTTGTGGGTTTTTTTTTAATTTTGTATTATTTCTACCCTCTTTCTGTTTCATTTTTTTTCTTTAAATAAAAAAAAACTTTTTAAAATTAATCCCAGCATCTTTTGCTGAATTTCTCCAGAATCCATTTTCATTTACTTAAATGAATAAAGCAAACTTAGATTTGCTGAGCCCCTAAAGCAATTTCTTCACACTCCATCAAGACATCTATTGGCATGCACTGTGGCCATTTATTTATTTGTAGGCTGTAGGTGCCCTTAGAGTATAGTCTGCTTCCCTTCCTTCAGACTTCTGATGCCTCACCCTACATATGCCCTGGAACAAGCGTCAGCATGTACCAACTGAATACCTACCCAGATGGGCACGTTCCCCAGGAGGTGGCAGATGCCTTCGGGTGCCTCCCTCAGTTGTCATCCATTCACTATACACTAATGTTCACAGTCAGAGCCATGCTAATACTATCTCTGAAAGGAAAATCCAAGAGGCATTAAATGCATTGAAAACTGACCTTTGCTTGCTGAAAGAGTAATCCATTAATAATGTATCTTGTACTATAGAGCCTCCCACTGGGGGATTAAAGAAGTATGGGAATATAGGGTCAATATTCCTTCTCCAAAATTACTTTATCCCTGGGGGTGCAAACAGCAGGGAGAACCAGCCCTCCTAGGGTTGGCAGATTTACAGAAAGACTTGAGTCACAGAAGAGGTAACATCTAGGTGACTCCACTTAACCATCTTCCTGCTGGCAGCCCACCAGGTGACTTCAGCCTGTCTACTTCTGTTCTGATCTAGAAGTCATGAATTTTCTGGTCTCTGGCCATGGGCAGTATTGTCTAGTTATTGGCAAAAATATGGGTTTAGGGTGGAGGATGGGGGTAGAGCTGGCACTAGAGTTCTGGGTTGTAGCTATGTGGGATACAGCTGGTCCACAAGCCCCAGACAGAGCTAAGTCCCCAGGTCTCCCTCAACAACTGAGGAAGGCTCTGTCATTCCTGATTCAAAGAGTCAGAGTCTCCAAGTTGGAAAGACCTGAAAGGTCATCTTTGCTTGAGCTCCTTTTATGACACAAGGTTTATTACCTCTCATGGCTGGTCACTCATTTTGGGGTGGGGGGCGGCCTGACAGTTGGGGTGCTCTTCCACACTGAACCCTGACTGAGCTTCTCTCTTCACTGGGGCCAGATTGGGTGGCAAGGAGGAGAATTTGGCTAAGAAGAGACATCAACTGTAGGGAATGCAAAAGTAATAAAACTGATTAAAAATTGGTTGTG
This sequence comes from Hydrochoerus hydrochaeris, assembly GCA_004027455.1. Lineage (NCBI taxonomy): Eukaryota > Metazoa > Chordata > Mammalia > Rodentia > Hydrochaeridae > Hydrochoerus > Hydrochoerus hydrochaeris. Next base: position 85,860 of record PVLA01004527.1, on the reverse strand, counting down.
CTTTATTATCACCATTCACAGGCAATTCTGAACAATGTTAGTGGTAAAATATTACCTTTCACAAAAGCTCTTGTTAGTCAAATTCTAAATAATTATGATAGTTATTGTTGAGTTTTAAAAATAGTGAATATGGAATAAGCTTTCATTGAGCACATTTTTATTACCAATATTTTAATGACATTCTATTCTAGATGGGCACTAATTTGGAAAACTCCCAGTTTTACAGTTGGCCCCCAACTCATGCAAACTCAGCTGTATGTGTTCATTTTGAGAGTAAAATTTTAAGGTTTGGACTAGTTCCAGCTTGATTTGAGCACATTTCATATCTCTAATCCCTATGGTACTACATATCCCTGAGTTTAGGAAATTTATAGTAAGCTCTACAATCATGAAGACCAGAAAAATTTCAGAAAATGAGCAAAGTCAATTCTAACATTTAATGCAAACACTTGAGTTTTTGTCTTTAAAGTTTAAAGCAGTAAAACAGAACCACAAAGTGCAATATTTTTGTTAAGTGCAATTTATTGCTTATTTATATTGAATTTAGAGGATATTTTAAAATTTGAAATTCATCTTTCTTTTATATTTGCTTTTGAGCTGAAGAATTAATCAGGAAAATGTACTGTTATTAGTTATCACTGTAACATACTAGAGAGTGGCTTTCCCTTTTCTCAAAACCTCCACTATCATAACAAAACATTAATCATTAATCTTTTTATTTTTATTCTATAATATTTCTGTATTTTTACTGATATGTATATATATATATGTATATATATGACTATGTGCTTTTCATTTGTTACTATTTATTTTACCTCATGTTTATTATTGCAATTAATCTTATTTATAGAGGAATTGTTGAAAGAGATTCTCTCAGGATATCAAACATAGCAGGAACTTCACTGGTTCTGGTCCCCTTCTCTAAGCATTGCTCCCATGTTTGAAAATCATCACGTTCCCCCAAGACTTTTCCAAGTTGATCATTCAGTCCTCCCAAATGTCCCTCAAAAAAATGGTCCTGAGTCTTTCTGCCATCTTCACTATAATGGCTGTCATTTATCAAGCACTTACTAAGTGCCAGACCAATGTACATTGTTTCATTTGATCCTCTCCATAATTGTTCTTCCCATTTTATGGCTGATAATACAGAGGCTCAAAATGATAGATTAATTTGCCCTAATTATATAGTCAGAATGTGGCAGAGTGAGACAAAAAGTGACAGGAAACTGTGATAACACTGTGATTCTGTTCCCATCCTCTGCTACCCCACCATGTATGGCCCAGCTTGCATGCATTGCTCTTCCTTTCATGGCCTTAGAGTATCACAGACCCTCCACATGTGGGATGTAAAGAGTAACATGGAGAGAGTCGCCTCCTTCATTCCAGAAGCTACACTTGTGCTAGTGCTGCTTCTGAGTTCACTGGTTTTATGGGCAGATGTAGCAGACAGAATGGAGTTCACAGGAAGAGGTCAACTTGAGTTGTTAAGGTCCAGAATGTGACATCTAGGATCCATGAGACTTAGATGTGGGGAAAAGAGCAAACACCAAGATGAGCCAGGGGTTCCTCTGTGCCATCTCAGTAAAGGAATAAAAATTCTCAAGCCTCAAAAAGAGGGTCATGCACCAGCCCTACCTGAACAAAGAAGAATGTTTGAGGAACTCTGCTTCAAGGAGTGAACACTAGGGAAGAGGAGAAGTGACACGTGCCCACCTTAGTGGAAAGTTTTATGAATTGGGTGAGCTCTGGGAAAAGGCTGGAAGGCTTAAGAGTGCACACTCACTGTTATGGCTTGTGTCTAGGTGTCCCCCAAAGCCTTATGAAGTCATAAGTGGGGCTTTTCAGAGGTGTCTAGATATAGAGTATGTGACCCTGGGATGAAGCATGAGATGCTGAGATTAAGCATGTGTGATTACTAAATTAATCCACTGATTGGTTTGGCATATTTCTAGGTATAGATAATGGGAAGACCCATTCTGGGTGTGAGTCCTACCCCTGTAAGGGCATTTGATCTGATGGACTATAAGGGACAGAAAGAGGGGTGCTGCCACTTCTTGCTGCTTTTGCTGGCTTCTGCCTGCCATGAGCTGTTTCTCCTCTGTGATACCCCTCTGCCACGTCACCTTGCTTTGGAGTCAGCTGATTATGGACTGAAATTCCTATAAAGTGTGTTTATGGGCAGACATCTCAATAAACCTTTCCTCCTTTAACTTTGGATGCTGGGTATTTTGCCTCAGCATTGAGAAAAGTAACTAAGACATGTACCCTTTCTGGGCTGCAAATGATTGTTGGTCTTCTACCAAAGACTCACAGGACTAGGCTGGAGGATTCCAGGGATCTATGCCAGGTCCCTTCCATCCAAGTCCTTTCAGGAGGCTCAGGGAGATGCACCCAGATGCTGCCACCACCCTTTATGTCCTGTGGCTCCTTTAAAACCTTGATTTACATGAAAACAGCTAAGACTGTCCTCCCAGCACCACTTGCTAGGGAACAGACAACTGTGGGCAACTTGCGCCTTCTGTTGGCGTTATTCCTGGTTTGAGAGGAACAAAGTGGGATGGTGGATCCATTCTAAGCAGCTGGGAGGACTCCATCCCAAATCAGCTTGTCCTTCCATTCTGGGTTGATCTCCAAGTCTCATCAAGAGAATTTAGCCTCAGCATAAAGCCAGACATGTGTGCTTGTTCGAGGTCATCTCATTCAGCCCCACCATAGATTTAGGTTGTTGCAATGTTTAGGGTCTGAAATAAACAGTGTTTCTACCTTTAGCTGTGTACTGAGAAATAGTAAGATTCTCTAGCTTCAGGCAATATTAAAATATGGACAAATGTTGTCTCTCCAGGGAAGAACTCCATCCCAGTGCCAAGCAGAGAACTGTATCCATACCTCAGTGAAAGGAACCAATAGAACTGGGGACAACTTTGTAATCTTGACAACCAGTATGAGAGTCTGAGCATATAGGAGCACCAGCCCTTCAAGGGGGTTAGCAAAAGCCAGTTTTATACTGTACTCCAGCAAGGACAAGATGAGAGGGTAACATAGTCCATTGTGTGCTGCTATAACATAATATCTGAGAGTAGATGGTTTATAAAGAACAAAGGTTTGTTTCTTATAGCTCTGGAAGCCTGTTAAGAGCAAGAGGCCTATATCTGGCAAGGTGCTTCTTGCTATATCATGCCAGGGCAGAGGCAGAAGGGCAAGAGGGAGATGGGGGCTAAACTCACTTTCATCAGAAACCCACTCCTATTATAACTAAACCACTCCCAAGATGAGGACATTAGCCTTTTCATAAGGATAGAGTCATCAAGGTCTAATTACCATTCAAAGGTCCCACCTCTCAACTGTTGCATTAAAAATTAAGTTTCCAATACATGAAATTTAGGGCCAACATTCAAACCATAGTAGTAGAATGGTTTCGGGCAGGCAGAACCTTAGTGATTCATGGACATCCAAGCCCTTGCTTCCAGATCACTGGGCCATGACCTAGGCAGTAGTGGCAACCTGTGTCACACATGCAACACCAGGATGTTTGCATCATTGAAAGTTCTGAAAGGTTTCTCTATCACCTACTAGGACCACAAAAAACTACATCTCAGGTATGGAGTCTGACATAATGGGTAGGTCAAACACAAACTTTTCAAGCCTAGCATTGCATCTTATTGGTAGTATCCTTTCCATTTTCTTTAGATTAGGTGCAAAAAATGAGAGCATGATGATACAGTACTGATTAGCTATAACCATTCCAGGGGAAGAAGTTTCCCTTTCCTATCTCTCTTCCTCTATCTTCCTCTCTCCCTCTCTGAAGAAGCATTGCTCTTTGTCTTAACCTATGGAACGATGGGTTAATTGGCTTACAGAGCTGCTGAATATGGAACAGAGTCCTAATGGAAATTTAATCAAAGGAGACAGTTATGTCAAGCGAGGTGTTAAAGCCATGGAAGATGAATGGAGATGGATACAATTTTCCCCCCAGAGTTATTCAGAGCAATTTTAATAAAGTGCAAGTTTAACTATGGAATGGATTGTGGGACCAAGTGTCATTTGGCTGTAGGGCACAGCAGGGCAGGCAAAGGAAGGAGAACTTGAAAAGTTAGTTAGAGCAGATAGAGCTTCTCTCTGCCTCACACTATGGGCACGTGGCCCAAGTTCAATTCTCTCAGCCAAGTCTACTTTTTACCTAATCATCCCCTTACACAGTTCATTTCAGAGGTGTTTCTTCATTCTCTGTAGCTTGTGGCCAGGGATCTCAGTGGTTAGTGTAGAAGGCTTGCTTCCTAGGCCTAAGTCACAGCTCTAGTTAGAGATCCATAGATCCAACCACTTACCAGACACCTCCACTTGGATCTCTGCATCTTCACTTTTCAGTGCTTCCACTCATCCCTCAGTGCCCAGGTTAGTTGTCACTGTAGGAAGATATTCCTGAACCAGTCTTCTTTCCTGTCTACATTTTCCTATTAGTCTGCATATGATGATTTTATAGTTGTCTTTTTGATGCATGTCAGCTGTCACTGTTAAACTAGGACCTCCTTGAAATATTTTTGTAAGTATATAAACATATATACATGCATATACACACATCTATACATACACAGACATACTAATGAAATCTACTTAACTTAGATAAGCTATTTGTAAATTGCTTCCTTACTCAGCAATACGGTGTGGCAATCTTTCCGTATCAATGCATGTTGCCCTATAAAAATCACTTTAACAGCTGCACTGTATTTGTTTGTATGGATGTAACATAAATTATTCAATAAACTTCATATTTTTCCACAGTCAAAAGCATCACTGAAAGGAATATTCTTCCACATATATCTTTTTGAAAATTTGTCCAATTAACTCCCTCACAAATTCCTAGAAGAAAAATAGTTGAGGTCAAGGTTTCGATACATATTTTTAAAATATGCTCAAAAAGAGTAAAAATGTGTGCTAATGTACACTCCTACAGATGTTGTCTGGGAGCATATTATCCTACAGCCTTTCTAGGAATTGTCAATCATGTTCACTTTTGTCAATGTGATGGATAAAACTTAATGTTTTATTCTTGTTAAATTTGACAATTTAATAATCTCTAAGACAAGCCCCATCTAAGGAGATGATATAAGCACATACCTTGACAGGACAGTAAGGATTCTAAGAGCCCATCCTGGGGAGAGAAGAGCTCGCTGAGATTTTTCCTGGAGAAGTCACTCAGAATGAGGAGCCGACTCCCTGGAAGAAAGAGGCCAGTTGCCTAAATCATGAAATTCAGGAAGTGTAGTCAGGTGTATCCTGGTTCACTTAGTATCTCCCCAAAGGGTTTCGGTGGACTTTCTAGACAGCCACATTTTCTGGCACCTGATGGGTATCTACACTGTAGATCTAAATGCACCATAAAGCAAGTCTGAGGAATAATAGAAGCAATATAAACTTCAGAGAGATTATGTATCTTATGTGTAAGAGCCAAGGAACATTGTAAATAGAGATGTAGGGACCTGAATACTAGTCTAGATTACGGACCTGGATAATAAGACCCAGAGCAAAGTCAGAAGCCTGGAAACTGGATGAGTAGACCCAAGACTGCAGCATGATACCTCCTTGGGCGCCTGGGCATAAACATCCCTGGTGCACTGGACACATGAGATAGAAGGGCAACAGACGTTTGAAGATTCCACTCAGTAGGGGACAAGGGGTCTTTTAATAGTTCTCCAGGCCAGGCCTTTACTGGCTCAAGGACTAGGACAGATGCATGGAGCAGAAACAGATTTGTACTATTCTCTTGACAACTAAGTCTACAAAGCATTTGGATAATTCCTTTCAATAAAGTCCCTTTACAGTGTAGGGGTGGGAGTGAGTATGGGCACAATAATGCTCAAAGAAATCTGAGCTAATGCCATTGCTACATTGATTACCACTAAATTTATGTTCTTTGCTTTAGGTTATCACTGACCCATGATGCTTTGGAGAAACCAAGGATGACACCTGACTTGGAGTGGAGCAGTGTTTGGCTCTCAAGGATCCAACATCAGACCAGGGGATCTGGCCCAGCAAGTTGGTGGTTGGGACTAGATCTAAAAGGTGATTCCAAAACCACATCCATGAATCAAATCAAATGAAACCCATCATTATTCACACTGAAGTGATGTTCGAGGAGTAAGGACTGAGCAAATAAAGAGGCAAGAAGCAAGAGACAGTGAGCTGATATCCACAGATTAAGAATTTTGCTATCAACAAGACCGAAATGTTCAAAGCATGCCCTTAAAGGTCCTATGATACGTGGATATTAGTTTTTTTCATTACTACTAAAAAGTACCTGAAGTTAGGTAATTTTACAAAGAAAAGAGGATTATTTAACTCATAATTCTAGAGTTTTAAGGGCCTGCTTATGTTGATGATCTTCTTGCTGGCAGAGTTTCAAGGTAGTGCAGGACAAGAGGCAGGGAGTATTTCTCTGTGTGTGTGTGTGTGTATCTGCACTTTTTCTGGTCTCTATCTTCTGATAAAGCCAACAGTATTCAATCATGAGTGCTCTATCTGACCACTTTATTTAATCCAAATCACTTGCCACAGATCCCACTTCTATACTGCATAGTCAGATTCAGTTACATCCTCTTAAGAATTCACAATGTGAATGAAATCTCACCACATGAACCTATAGCATTTGCTTGCCATGGTAAAGGCCTAGAATAAGTCAGGCACCTGATGCTGGCTCTTCCTCAGTTGCTGTGAGATAGTTTTGCATTCCTGGCCTGACAGGAGGAGGCAATGGTTACTACAAGGGTTGCAGTTTCCTCTGCAATGTCATAAGCTCTCTGCAGATGTTAAAGCCACCTTGAGTCTTCTTGGATGACAATGTTCTCACTGCTTTAGGAAGGGCAGAGAGAATGCTTCCCAGAGAAGATTCTATCTTACTACTTTTGTGTGCAGAAGTGGACAACACTACAAATAGTACTGATAAATACTGAAGTCTCAAAGACCTGCCTTCTCAAGGGCACCTGTTCTAGCTGCAAAGCAGAGCTTGGGATTTTTGAATAGAAGGGAAAAGTTACCCTCCATTCCAGGAAATCCATTCGCTGCTCCATGGATCCTGCTCCTTGCTAACTGTGGACCCACACATTCCACATCTCGCTCTTGCCTCCACTGGTTCCTTTTGTTATGCCCAAATAGGTTCTGACCTCAAGTGACTCCCTAGACTTTCTTTCCATCTCACAAACTGAGATTAATTATCACACCCACAGCCCCATGGCTCTTCACCATTCCTGCACCACCACTGCCTACCTGGCTAAGAGCATGAGCTTTCAGCTGAACTACCTGGGCTCAAGTTCAGGAAGTTCAGGCTCTGCTAGGAAGCTATATGACTGTAAATAAACCACTGAACTTCCTTGGTGTCTCTCTGTGCCAGTTCTAGCATCTGTAAAGTGTAGGTAATAGTCATATTCCTAACTGTGGCAATAGAACATTCTCTCAGTATCTGTGGGGACAGATGCTAAAGTTCCAAGTTCCTTACATCAATTGGTATAGCATTTGCATATAACCTATGCAAATCCTTCTGTATACTTTAAATTATCTCTAGATTACTTATAATACCTAATCACTGTAAGTGCTATTTAAATTGTACTGTGGCTTTTTTTAAGGGAACAAGGGGGGATCTATACATATGCAGTACCAGTGCAGAGTTTTTCAATTATTTTGGATCTGAAATTGGTTGAATCTGTAGATGCAATGCCTGTAGATATGGATGACTGTATTTCATAGGTCTGTGAAGATTAAGTGAGTTAGAATACATAAAGTTCTTAAACTGTATCTCCTGCATTGTAAGTGCCACTTAACTATTAGCATTTGCTATTGTTATTTTTTTTTTTCCTTCACATCGCCTGGCCCAGTTGGGTAAGTAGGAAAAAGCAGCAGACAGTTGAGTTATATTGGTTGTTTAGTTTAATGAAAAATAATTTATTTACTTGTCTACAATAATATTTATTATGTGCTGAATGCTGTATAATCTTATTTGATTCCCATCCCCAGCCATGTGAAAGGCATGTTATTTTTTCCACTTCACAGATGCAGAAACTAAGGCTTAACTCTGCCCAAAGTCATGGAGCAGGCAAGCTGAAAAATTCAAATTTCAATCCATGTCTGGATGGCTCCAAACCTGCACAGTTTTGTTATTTCAGGTAATAAAATTTCAAAGTAAAATGAAAACAGTGTTAGAAAAAAACTCGCTCCAGTCTAGAACTGTTTAGACATTGCAGTATCCTTTTCTCACAGGCATGTCTTCCCTCTCTTCTGCTAAGAAACCCTGCTTCCTGCCCCCTGATGTCAGAGTGAGCCACGTGACTTGCTCTGCTCCTGGGTAGCAGCAGACAGTACTTACTCCACATCTGAGCAGAGCCTTTCAATGAGTTGCTGGTTCATCTCTTTCTCCTTGAGCTTCTGCCTCTGCCATGAGAACAGAGTGTCACAAATAAGAGCTTCCTCTTCTGCTAGGGCCCCCAAAGTAATAGATCAATGGAGCTGAACCAAATCTTGCAGAGCCCAGAAGAACCAAGGACAGCAACTGCTGACCAGCAACACTCACATATTGCGAACAGGAGGGAAATGCTTGGTGTTATAAGGTGTTGAGACTTGGCAGCAGCCAGTGGAGGCTGTAGCTTCAGGAAATGCTAGCTAATGCAAACATGGTCCCAGTGGTGGTGGACAGACCAGGTAACCTCCACTGTGATGGAACAGACTCAGGAGGGGGTAACCCAGGCTTGCTGTTTTACAAAATGATGCATTTGGTTATAAAGGTGGGCTTTAAACCAACTAGGTGCATTTTTGTGCATGATTAATGATCTAAATATGTTCTCTGAATTGAAATCAAAGTAATGAAGCCACAGAAGACCCTGGAACAAGAGGAAGGACAAAATGGGCAAGATATTTTGAATTTCCCATCCTTGTGGGTGGCTCCCATAGATGTAGAAAACAAGCCTAAGTGGAAAACATTTTTCTCTGCAGTAGAATAAGTCCATAGATAGAGCTTTCCTGCAGAAAAACAGGAAATCACCAGCACTCACACAACTTTGTGGATTGGGCTCCCATTATGTTAGGGATCTCTCCTAGTCACCAGCAAGAATGAGGACCAAGGTAGATTCTGAAATCTGGCTGAAGACTTAGCCAGACTAAGTACCTGTCAGATAAAGTATATGATTACAACCCAAAAACTGGCTGGGACAAAACTGTCACAAATCAGTATATGGAGACTTCTGTGTGCAGCTGGGTACTAGGCGAAGAATCCTAGACTAGGATTCTTGTGTTAGGCCATTTTAGGCACAAGAGTGCATTAAAATCTCTGGTGAATAGCACTGAAGGCACAGTAAAGCTAATTTTATAGGATCGCATGGTCAGACCTGTCCTTGAGCTCTGGATAACCTTTCAAGACTTTGCCTGTAACACTCCCAGGGGTGGAGAGTTAGGCCTTTGGAGAGTACAGCAGTTCCTCAAGTCTTTGTGAGGCAAGGGAGAGGAAGCAGATGCTGGGACACTTCATTAGGCTTCTCCTATTGGTCACTGGCCAGTTGAGATACAGGAAGACTGCAAAAGGGCTGAGATGTTTCCATGGCAACAACAGGCAGCATTGCTCTGGAGGCAACAAATTGGTGGGGTGGCATAAGCCAGGAGGAAGTGGAATCAGGAGGGGAAGGGAAGAGCAGACCTGGAAGGGAGAAAAAAGATGAGGCAAAGGGAGAGAAAATTCAGAGGAAGGGGTGAAAGGATGAGGAGGAAAGAAGGGGATTTCAGAGAAGGTTAAGAACAAGAGGAGAGGCAAAGAGAGATGAGGGAAGAGTAATTCGCAAAATGTGGAGAGGAAGAGAGGAAAGAAGGTTGTAAGGAAGGGAGAAAGGGGAAGGAAGAAGGGAGGGCAAAAAGGGATGGAAAAAAGAACAGGAGAGAAAAAGGAAAAGTAGAAGAGAACTGCTTTTATCCTTGACTTTGTGCAACAGAGCAAAAATGCCCACAGCCTAGGATACCCAGCACACCACATGCACTCCCTGCTTGACCTACATGACATAGGTGTAGAGATGCACAGGACATAGTCCCAGCGACTGTGCTTCAGTCAGGCCCCGCCCTTGAATAACTGTGAGACGGAATAGCAGGAAGTTTCTAGAACAGGTTTTGGTATCGGATAGACTGTGTCTCTGGCCACATGAGTGTGGGCCAACTGCTTAACTTCTCCAAAACTTCAGTTTTGTTTCACCTAAAAACAAAACAAACAAACAAGGAAACTAGAGATAATGCCTATCTTATGCAATTGTGAAATGAAATAAAATGTGAAAAGAGATCTTAGTATGGCGTCTGGCACATAGTAAGCACTTAATAAATAAATTGCATTATTTATATTTGAATTGGTCATCATTTAATCTGCCCCTGGCTCCATTTCATCATCTGTAAAACACAGATTATCTTCACCTGTTTTTAAATTACATAATTGTAAGTGTTCAATAATTGTTTGCTATTAAAGTTATTTTCCTGCTAAGAACGAACTTTATAGAATGCCTGACATTCATTTGTTTGTCTGTTTGTTTGTTTGTTTGTTTGTTGGTAGTGAAGATTGAATCCATGACCTTTGCACTGAGCACTAAACTACATCTCCAGCCTTTTTAATTTTTTTTTTTTTAATTTGAGAAAAGTTCTCACTAAGTCACTAAATTGCCTAGACGGGTTTTGAACTTGTGATCCTCTTTTCTCAGCCTCCTAAAGTGCTAGGATTATAGGCATGAGCCACCCACCCAGCTCCCTGACACATTTTCCACTGTTTCTTCATTTAACACTTGAAATTGTTGTTTTGAAAGATAGGGCTGCATTACTTTCCCCACTGTAACTATGGTTCAGTTCCAAGCAGTGTGTTGAGAACTTTACACTGACAACCTCATTAAATTCTAGAAACAATCCTTCAATGTAGTCATCACCTCATTTTATAGTTGAGAAGCCCAAGGATCAAGGGGTAAAGGAATTCGCCTGTCATTTGTTAGTAGGTATTTGAACTTAAAATTAAAAGCAGAATGATAGGTGGAGGTAATACAATTAATTTGAAAAAACTCACTGAACTTGGCATTTTTGCCCCAAACCAATTCTTTTAAAAATTTTTTAAATAGAATTTATTCTTTAATTGACATATAAAAATATAAAAGCTAATGTAATAGTGGAGCACTGTATCCAACATTGGTGAATTCTGCTATGAGTCACCAGAGTAAAAGGAAAGAGTGGTCTTGGGCCCCTAGGGAGCCTCTTCCATATATGTCTGCTCGCAGGACACACAGGCATGCCAGCTACTGGCCACTGGGCAGGCTTCCCTGTGGCCAGTGGGGTGAGTCTGGATCAGAATGATCTGCCTGAAAAACATCACAGACTCAAGTGACCAGTCAAGGCCAGCTTAAGGAGCAACAAACCTTTCATTGCAGGCCACAGAAGAAGAAATCAGGTAATTTAGATGTTTTTTCTTGCTTAAAAGGGAGGCAGCTGGGTGTGGTGGCACATGCCTCTAATCCCAGTATTTGAGAGGCTGAGACAGGAGATCACCGCAAGTTTGAGGCCAACCTAGGCTATATAGTAAGTTCAAAGCCAGCCTCAACTACATAGTGAGCCCCTGTCTCAAAAAATAAAATGAAAACAAGGAGGCAGATTGAAACTATATCACCCTACTTTGGATAAAGCTTAGGATATCTTTGTGTTTTAAGAAATTCTGTGTGACAGAGAGCAAGCTAGAGAGACAGAGAGACAGACAGAGACAAAGAGAGAGAGTGAGGAGAGCGAGCAGGGAAACAAAGAGAAGGAAAAGAGGAAGGTGAAGAATAGAAGCAGTGACAGGCAAGAGAAGAGCTAGAAACAATACTGGAAGACAAGAGAAGTGGGAAAGAATGACATGCGGATAAAAAGACTGTGACACAATAGCTTCTGAGAGAGATGGACAGGAAAGCTGAGACAGGTGAAAGCAAAACGGTAGAGACACTGTAAAGAAGAGACAGAGCAACCGAGATGTAAAGATTTCCTTCTGTTGCACAAAGCTAGGAAAGATTTTGCTCCCTCTCCCTCTCCCTCTCCCTCTCCCTCTCCCTCTCTTTCTCTCCCCTACTCCCTTTTGGAAGGGAGGGCTAAATCAGCTCTCTACATTCTAAAAAGGTGAGGCTCAGCCAGCATTTTTTGCAATATAGGTGTTTTTAAAGCACAGATAAAATTTGGCAGCACAAATATTCTAGAAATCCTTACCTCAATGTGAAAATAAAGCAACCTTCATCTTATTCTAGGAATCAGAATCATCCTATCTCTTCTCTGAGAGAAACAGATATTTTTATTGTCACAAAACACTCCTATTGCTACAAATATTTTAAAATATTAGTGTGTGTTTACCATGATGGTTCTGTTTTGGTCTGGCCTCAGTTGTGGTGGACTGTTAGTTCAGTAGGCATTTAGTATGCATCTGCTAGGTACAGGAGCCAGGCTGGAAGCTCTGGTTAATCATGTCTCAGGTGAGGGCTGGATCCATGCCTCACCTCTCTTCAGTCAGTTCACACCAGAGCAGAGCTTGTGTTCTCCAACTGTTACAAAGGTCAATGTGAGAAACATTCCCGTCAGGCCAGTGGGGCCTGTCCACCTATTCTGATTTTCTTGGTCAATGGTAAAAGCAGGGACAGTCTGAGGCCCTGGTGTAAGCTTCATAACTGTGCAGTTATGCTGGGGAGAATAAAGATGTGAATGATAGAGAGGCGATAGGGTGGAATTTATGGGAGAAGCTTTAGTCAGCATTGACTCTGCACAGGGATCTTTCCCTGCGTAGGGGATACAGAAGATACTGTATGGACATGAGTCCTCCGTGCACAGTTTCTCCACACACAGTGTCCAGCTTCCTACATCTTTCTGCTTGAAGATGCATTCTAGCAGTCAAGGAGGCATGGAGATGAGGCTCTAGGAGAGACCCTCAAACAGGCAGACACAGGAGTGCGTTAATAATTAACCCAGGATAGTCACTTCCCAATTCAGTTCCAAAGTAAGCTCTACACTGTTCTCCCAGAGTCCCCAGCAGGACTGAGCCCTAGTTTTCCAGAGTGGTAACTTACAACCCCTTTATTGCTTTTCTTCCCTCCCTTGTCTTACTTTCCCACTCCTTTGCCCTCCTACTTGGAATCTAAAAACAAATAAACTTCTTGTACCTAACATTTTATTTCAAGGGGAAGCCAAATGAATAAATCTTCATATTGACTTATTTAACCCTCACCACAGCACTGGTGAGGTGAATTTCATTACTCAGTGCCAAAGACTGGGAACATATTCATGGTTTCTATCAATAAGAAAGAGTTTCTATTCTACATCAAGAGAAGATACTAAACCAATAATCAAATAAATATAAAGTGATTTTCATGCTAAATGCTACAAAGGACAGGTGTGTGGGCTCCTAGAATATAAAACAGGCTTATTTGCCCCAGCCAAGGAGATCAGCTGAAAACGACACTTCAGTTGAGATCAGAAGTAGAATCTAATTAGGGAAGATAGGAAATACACTGAGAGCCATAAGAACTATTTGCATAAATGATAATATTGAGACAAGCCAAAGTTTAATCACAAGAGGCTAAGGGAGAGTTTGACTTCAGATCTCTGAAACACGCAGGTCTAAGCTCTTCATATTGTATTCAAGATGCAGAGTGGGATCGGTGTGTAGGAGTGAGAGGTGACTTCCCACTCTCATTATTTATGTCATAAAAGGATTAACTACAAATTTCCTTTACATAGAAAACCCCACAGGGCATTGAACAAGTAACTCAATCAGAAAAGAGGGAATTACAAATTTATGCAAATGTATCTGTTGAGCATAAAGGAAGAAAAGCTCAAAGCGTACAAGATACTTGCTTTGAAATAAGCGAGATGTTGAATGCCTTCTCAAGCCATTTTCACAGCATCTACACCAAGGCACCAGCCGTGCTTGCAAGAAGACCTAGGCAAGAGCATGAGGTTTTCCTGACCAACAAAAAGAGAGTGATCTCTGACTAACTATATTCAGATCTCTTCCTTCCATCTCAAAGCAGAGACTTGAGTGTAAAATTATCAAGAAAAAATGAAACTGTGGAATGGAAAGAAGGAGTGTTATTTCTCTTTCTGCTTAGTATGAAACCCATAATCTCATAAAGAAAGGAAAAAACAACAAAAAATAAACTATAGGACAATTAAAGGGCAAGGAAGTCTCACTAAACTTCATTCCAGAGAAGCAAAAGTGAGTAGAAAGTAACGGTGGCTTCCCCACACAAAGACAAGAACTTATCTTGAAGTGGGTAAAGAATCAGGTCTGCCATTGGCAGAGGGTATTTCCAGAAATAAGAGAAGCCAGACAAGCTTCAAATGATAGTGTGATAAGGAAGGAAGTATTGGAATTGGAAAGAGTCACAAACACAAAAATAAAGCACGTGGCTCTTGGGAATTTTACTGAATTGCCGGTGGAGGAAATACAGCTACAAAACAGAAACTTTTGCTCAGCCTTGTGGCTCCTGAATTTTTAGACTGTGCTGGAGTTTGGTATAGAAATGAGCAAATCTATTTGAAGTTACAGCTAAACTTCTTCCCAGAGCAGTCTTGAGATAGAGGAATCAGTCCTTGGAAAGTCATAGATTCAGAGGAAAGGCAAAGAGATAGGTCCTTGGCCTTCTTTCAAACCAGGGGTGAATACAACCCAATTATAACTGTGCCCAGCCCCAGTTCAATTCAGGTCTTAATGAAATTTGAATTCTACCCGATGGAGAAAATGATTTATGCTTTCTGCAAAAATAAATAAATACATACATATTAAATCAAAATGTATGCTTCAGTATCAACTGTTTTATTTGTAATATCTGGTACACAATAAAAACATTAACAATATGTGTGAAAAAATAAGAAAATGTAACCCATAATCAAGAAAAAACAGCCAGTAGAGCAGACCCACAGAAGGCTAATTATGGAATTGGCAATCAAGGAATTTAAAGTAACTATTATGAACATGTTAGGAAATTCACAGGAAAACATTAATATAATGCATGAAAAAAGTAGAATATTAAGAAATAAATAAAAATTCTTAATCATTGTGCTAATATCAATTGGAGAATTTTTATGCCCATATTTTGTACTCTGAGTACTTTAATGATAACAATATGCAATGTATTAACTATTGTTATTCTCCTATTATTTCATTATAAAATCCTGTTTTACTTTTCCATAAAATAAAAAAAATTATTAATGAAAGTTAATCAAATGGAAATTACAGATCTGAAATTTATTTGTTTGAAACTTATTTAAAGAAAAAGAAAATGAAACAGAAAAAGGGTAGAAATAATACAAAATTTCAAAAAAAGCACCACAAATAATAATCAGTAAGAAATCACCAGTTGATAATTACACATTTTCCTCTTAGAAGTAGTTGTTCAAGTTAGAAAAGTAAAGCCTACAAAGTGGACATTTAAACAGTGAGACTGCAACCAGTTCTGTCCTACTCAACAAAAACTTAGTAATATGGTTATCAGTCCTACACACTTAAACGTACATGCAGTTATATCCTTTAGAATATGTTCTCTTCCTCTCTTTTTTTCTTTATAATAAATATAATCCCTTCTCGTAAACTGTTCAGAAGTTCTACACATGTATAAGTCTCTACATGTATACCTAGCCTTTCTATATTAGAAGGAGAAACAAATCAAAACAAGTCAACAATACAAATTCCTAGAGAAACACGAAAAGGACATATAAAATCACAATACTAGGTAATCTATGGTAGTTACTATGATGTCTCTTGTTATTTTCAATAAAATTGTCTGTATCATCAGGCATAGTATAATTAAACCGATCAGTACATAGCACTATTAATAAAAACCTAACATTGGAGACATTATAGGACTTCAAAGGCAGTTAATAATCAAACCAGAATAGGTATCCTATTGAATCTTGTCTTCTTCAGAGTAGTTGCCTCTACTCTCAGACTTGATACTCTCAAGCATACCAGATTCAAATAAAATCAGTCAAGACAAAACAGCGATATAGCCAATCTTCTCTCTCATCTCTGCTATGTTATTTTTCTGTCACTGTTGTTTACTTTTCTCCTTCATTCCTTCCATTGAGGGCTTTCTGCCATTGTTCCTGGAATCCTGGTGATTTTCTTCTCTCTTTCTAGAATGTCCTTCAGTATTCTTTGAGGGTTGGATTGGTAGTCAGGAACTTCCCCAGTTCCTCTTTGTCAAGGAAATATCTTGACTCTCCATTAATTTTGAGAGACAGTTTTGCAGGGTACATCAATCTGGGTTGGAGGTTATTTTCTTTCAGGGCTTGGAATATTTCACTCTAAACTCTTCTTGATTTGATAGTTTGCATTGAGAAGTCAGCTGTGATTTTGATGAGTTTTCCTTTATAGGTAATCTGTTTCTTTTCTCTGACTGCTTTTAATATTCTGTTCTTGTGATGGATTTCTGGGATCCTGATTATTATGTGTGGGTGTAGATCTGTTTTGGTTGTAGCTGGCTAGAGTTCTGTATGCCTCATATATCTGGACATCACTTCCATTTCCTATGCTTGGGAAGTTTTCCTTAATTGTTTCTGTGAATAACCTTTTTATTTCATTTGTATTTGTCCCTGCATCTTTGTTCACATTTTTTATTCTTAGGTTATAAATCCTCTTGCCATCTTCTAGCTTTTGTATCATTAGTTCCTGGTTCCTTGTTATTTTTAAGAGTTCCTTCCTTTCACAAGCATACATTACAAATTTATCTTCAAGTTTTGAAAGTATGTCTTTAGTTTCTGTTAAGAAGTTTTGGCAGCTTTCAATGGAGTTTTTAATTTCCTGATATTCTCTTTGGATCTGTTTCATGTATTCTAGATTTTGTTTATATTCTTCATCAAAGGCTTCTCTCCTTTCTCTGGGTACCTCCATTCTTCCATTTGTGTCTTCTTGAGGATTACCCAGCATTTCTTTTATTAATCTTCTTATATCTTACTTTTCCTGAGTTAGAATTTCAGATTTAAATTCATCCATGAGGTCACAGAAGTGTTTCTTTAATTCCGATGAGGCCGTGTCTGATATTGCATTTTTGCTGCCCTCAATCTCCTCTGCATTTACCTCTCCTGACTCACTTTCCCTGGTTCAGCCTTTTGCTGTTTCTCTGTCTTGTCATATTTCTGGTTTCTTTCAGATGGGTGAGTGGTGGTGGTCTCCATGCCTTTCATATTGCTTACAGTTTTCTGCAGCACACTGGCTAGGAAGTGCCACCCACCCCCCTAGTCTGCTGCTGACCCATGAGGCACAGGCAGGGGCATTATGGGCTGGCCCCTTCCCCTAAGTCAGTCAACCAGTGAGTGCTTTAGCACATTTGTGTGTTCCCTGCAGATGTCACAGGTTCAGGACAGCCTCATCCCTGGCTATTGGGTCCCAACCAGGGGCATGGCCCAGCCCAAGCAGATCCCACCAATCTGCTTTGGGCCAGGAGCTGCCAACTGACACCGACTCAGTTGTTGATTCAAGCCTGTCCTGCCCAACTCCAAAATGTCATCTAGCCAGTCATCCTGCTCTGGGAAATCCAGTTCCCATGACTTACCGAAGTCCATGCAGCTCAACTCGCCGTTTCCACTCCCTGTTGCAGCGCCTCCAAGGGTCTGGAGCTCACCAACCCTGGCTCTCGACAGGGTCGCGACCTCAGCTCAATCGTGAGTTGCCTGACTTTAAGACCTGTCCAGTACAGCAACGGGAGCACACCCAGCTCCAGCCCTCTGTCCATGCTTCTTTTTTTTTTTTTTTTCTTTTTCCTCAGTTTCTTCCTGGGTTGTAAGAATTCCTCTCCTTTTGTCTGGTCTTCTCTATGCTGTTAGATTCTAGTGTCTGAGTTGTTTTCAGAGAGGTTCTCTATTGTGCTACCTATCAATCAACCATCTTGGATTCTCCTTATTTGTTTGAAACTTTAAAATCAATTCTATGACCTTAGGAGCAGATGGGACACAATAAGAAAAAAAAAATAGTACACTTAAAATCAAGTCAGTAAGAGTTACTCAAGCTAAAACAGAGAAAAGGGCATCAAAATGAACACCATTTACATGTGGGAAAATATAAAATTGTCTGACGTACATGTAAATGTAGTCCCACAGAGAAAAGAGACAGAAAATTTTTTTAATACAAAAGGACATATGACTAATTTTATTTTTAAATGTCTATCCAGAGATACATGAAACAAACAGGATGTAAGTGATAAAAACTACATCTAAGTGTATCACAGTGAAAATTAAAAAAAGAAAAAGAAATGTTTATGGCAGCTCAAGAAAGCACACATCACACTTCACATGCATCACACACACAGACTTACACGGGGTGGGGGGGTCTCTTTGATTGCTTTAGAAACAGTGAGATTCAGAAGAGAACAGAATGGCATCTTTCAAGTGATAAACAAGAAAAAATGTCAAATTAAAATTCTCTACCTAAAGACACCGTTTTTACTTAGTAAATGTAAAGGCACTGTCATATAAAGAAAAATCAAGAAAATTCTTCACGGACAAATCTAAATTATAACAAATGTTAAATGAAATTATTCATTCTGAAGAGAAATTATACCACATAGAAATTCAAAATGAATAATAAAATGTAAAGTACATGGATAAATATAAAAGGCTATTCTTATTTTCTTAACTTTTAAAAACTTTCATATAGGTGTTCTCTCTCCTGTCTTCTTTCATAACTACTGGAAAAATCACCATTTTTTCATGTTTTGCAGTTTTTTCTGGTTCACCATTACCAACAAAATGAAGTATTAATGACTTAAATATTTACCATGAACTCATTTATTTCTGCAAATTTATGCCTGGTCATCACCTCTACTACATACACACACACACACACATACACACACACAACTTTTATACTAACCAGATTAAAACACTTGAAATTACCTGTCTGTTCCAGGTTCCTTGGACAATCAAGCCTTAGAATACGCTGTTTCCATTATGAACACGCCCTATCAAAACTTTGTCAATCTGACATACTTCTAAACTTCTTGCAAAACTTAGCAAAGTTTTACAGTATAAAAAAATCTGACAGTACTTGAGCTGACTAAATCACTGCACAACTTTTTATATTTGGAGAGTTATCCATCTTCTAAATCCTTATGAGAACTCAAATTCCCCCACTTCCCTCATAGCTAAGATGCAGAGATGTACCATAGATGTCTCCATACAGACACATTCCTGCTAGGCTTATTTTTTTTTCTTACTTTATTTATGTATTTTTTTATTTAAGATTAAAAAGACACAGAAAACAAAAACAAAAAAACGCAATACAGACAGACAAACAAGAAACCAAATACAGTAACAGTATAGGTTTACAAAACAAGATGGTAGGAATTTGACAACAGTTATAATATTATATATAGTTACCTTCAAGAGAGTTGCTTAGATTAACAGATATAGACATATAAAATTGATCTAAACATATGAGTATTAACTGTTCAAATAACTAATACAATTAGCCTGCTAGGCTTTGAATAAGGAGTTTGTGAATTATAGAATCAGCGCTCTATATAGTCCCAGGAAAGCCACTACATTCAGTTCCCCAAGGTATCAGCTGTAAAGATTCTAATGGTAGCGCTTTGACATCTTCAGAGTTGATCATGAGCTGCCATTTCTGTGTCCAGTTAGACAGCCGTGACAACGTCACTGATTTAGCACTGTGCTGTGATTTCGGTGTAGCCTCCAAATGCATAGATAGTTACTAGGACACCTAGAGAGTTTCCAAGGTTTCTGAAATGCCCTCTATGTCCTTCTTTTATTTTTTATTTGTTTTTGTTTATCCCAGACTGGTTTATACTTTTTACAGTCAAGAGCTCTGACATACCCTCCCTGCCCTAAAATCTTCCCATATTCCTTCCTTCCGTCTCCCACTAACCATGCCTTTTATACACATGAGGAAATTAATTCCCAGCTTTGGGGTCTCAAACTGCCCTGCCATGCATTTTCTTTTCAGCTTTTCTGCAGTGTTTATTTATGTGTGACTCCCCAGTTATACTATTACCTACTTGGCAAGGTCTTAATCTCATTCATTTCCATCTCTTCACCAAGTGCTTAGCAGGGTGCCTGGACTGGCAGATGAGACGCTCAAGAAATGTGGCATGTGTGGCGAAGGCAATAGCTCTTTACACTCAGAGTAGATAAAACATAGAATCATTTTTTTTCTCAAATATTCACCAAGTTCAACAGGTCAATCTAGGATAGTGCAAAAAATGAGCATGTGGATAGTTGGAAGTAAACAAGGCATGTGACGATGTCACTGGTACTGTCAAGGGCAGGGTTGTATTAAGACAGTGCATCACCAAACAGCCAGACAAATGTGATGATCCTTTTATTGTACTCAGGAGGCAGCCCTGTGTTGCCCAACACTTTGGGGTGAAACCACAAGGCATCATAAGTCTATATATGTGAGACGGAAGTCAGGAGGACTATTTTACATAACACACAGTGGTGTATCTATAAATCTTTAATAACAAATTTTCTGAGGAAAAAAAATCCATGTTTGTAGCATGTGCCAGTTTCCATTCATTTCAAGGTGCCAGTGTAATAACAGTTCTGAATATGGAGTTCAAAAAAATGCACAGTGATCCAACAAGTACGATTTCCACCACACAGATACAATAGATATGTGCAAAAACACAAACATTAGTAAAACATCTAAAATTATCACAAATTGATGAGCTTCACATGCTGTTACCTTTGTAACTATGATTTAATATTTATATAATTTAATTTGTTTACATGGCTAACTTTAGTAACTTACTGAATTACTGAAACTTTAATGATAGGCTAAAGCTAGGGGGAGCTGGTTTAACATGTCACTAACTCTGTACCAGCACTGGTGACCTCATCTAGTCTTTAAAACCTAGCTTTGATTCATTAGGAAAGGTACTAGAGATAGGAAACCACAGTATCTTAAGTAGGTGAGAGACTTTTCTGAGATTCTATGTCTAGTTTCTGACAACACCAAAATTAAAATAACTAAAACTTGGCAATGATAACCACATGTCAGCCACTGTGATGAGCATTTTACAAAACTCATTTAATTCTCACTATGACTTCGTGAAACAGGTTATAATAACTATCCCCTCTTTTAGATTGAAATAATACATACATAGGTATTTATATATTAAGAATTTGCCCAATGGGACACAACCACAAGTACTAAGATACAAACCCAGGAATCTAACTGAAAAGCAAATGCTTTTAACCAGCGTATCAGTCAGCTTTCTATTCTGGGACAAAATACCTGACACCCACAACTTAAAGGAGGAGAGGTTTATTTTGGCTTATGGTTCTAGAGTTTTCAGTCTGTAACAGGCAAGTTCCACATCAGAAACACCCTGGTGGGAAGGCAGGATGACAGAAACTGCCCAACCCATGGTATTCAAGAAGCAGAGATCAAGAAAGAGCCCAGAGAAGAAGGGGCCAGCGGCCAGATATAGCACCCCATCATCATACACCCATGACCCACATAGATTTTATTAATCTTTATTAATCTTCTAAGCATCTTTCAAACCAATCAAGTTGACTACCATACCACATGTCTCTAGTGCCTCCGGTTTTCTGACTTTGAACCATGCTATTGTTCCCTTTACTTTTGAAAAGAGACAAAAGCACCTGCTTCGTTTTCCCATCCTTAACTTCATTCTGTGAATATTAGACTATTCCATATCTTTTGCTAAAAATCTATTAGGACTGGGGTGTTAAAGTTCGTTTCCAATGGACAAGAGATCTTTGCCTAAACCATCATCAGCTTTTAGAGATCAATGGCTTTACTGTTTAAGGGGTCAAAACTGGAATCTAGGTTGGAATCCAAAACCATAAGATCTTCACTTTATAGAACTAGACTTCATAATACATAATATTTATTCATTATCAGATTCCCTTAATTAATTTATTCATTTATTAATAAGTGAATGAGTACCATACTGTGTAATAAGCATTATGTGAAGCTTCCAGGGCCATACAATCTAAGATGACATCAAAGACTTCCATGGATTCATGAGTCTTCATGGGTTCATGAAAATATTTGAGAATTGAAAATAATTAATATCATCTCCAAAAGGCAAATGCTGAAAAATGAAAGCAACAGATATCTACCTGAAACTATAAAAAGTATAGCTTTATGTCTACCCATCAACTACCTTACAGCATAACTCTTATATAGTACACATAAATTATGTTAATGTGGCAGCAGCATTATAGTGAGTTTGATTATAAATAAGGCAGGCCTCCAAAACTAAAAGAATCAAAGGCCTCTGGAGGTCATGAAACAACCTAGAAGTGCTAGGGGAACAAGATACGTAAGATGCAATTTCTGGCTTTGAAGGAAACTAGTCTTATGTATTGTTTATTTTCTTGTCTATTTTTGTGTTCTAATTGAGCTGCTGGAAGGCAAAAATTTTCTCCCGTGTTTTCTTGTTTAAACTTCATATTTTCTGCTCCTAGACAAGGGCTGATTTCAGAATAAATACCCAATACTTTGGGTAGACAAATATAATCAGGTTAGGATTGTGATCAACACCAAATTCAAGCCATTCACAAAGGCACAGAAATCCTTTTATCTTTCTGCACATCCACGTGCACACAAACCTCCTACAAACGCGTGCAGGCACACGCGCACACTCACACATGCACACGCATGCACACACACACACACACACACACACCATTCTCCTATCCACTAAGCCCTACGATGGATAGAAGAAAATGACAAGATCAACATTAATGAGTAATTACAAAGCACCAGCTACTGTGCTCAGTCCTTTCCATATGTCAAACTGGCACCATGTAAGTGTCCCTCATGCCTACTACATTGCACTGGGCATTGCTGACATTTAGGAATTGCAGTCATTTTTTTTTTCTTGAACTTTCTCTGTTCCTTCTAACTTCTGTTTGCAATCCCTTCTGCATATCCTCTTGCATGCCAAGTACATGGTGCATAATCAGAAAAGGGGTGACAATTGTAGCCAGATTACAAAACAAACAGAAACCTGTCAAAGGGGCTAAATTTTTTGAAATATATCCTGCTGCTTACTTAAATGAAATGTTTAGCTCTCACATGCTCATTCGGATTCCTGAGTCAATCTTGCCCCTTCATGCAGCTTTAATGGCTTTCATTTATGCAAGGTCAACACTGCCATTTCCAAACTGGTCATCCACCACCAGGCACCCTTAGCCTTCCTCATTCTCGTGGAGCCAAAACATTTCCATGGCCCAGAAAAATCACGCCATGGGAAAGCACATTACTCTCATGTCAGCATTTCACATACAGAAAATGATTATTTCAGAGGTATGGGCTTAAAGCTGCTCAAAAGCTCAGGAAAAGATAACAAGAAGTATGAAAGTGTAAAGGGACATGAAAATGGTTTAAGGCCCACAGTCCATCTGGTCCAGTCCAGATTTGACCCACACAACATTATGAGATTATTCTGAGTAATGTGGTTTTAAGGAACAGTTGCCGAACATAATACAAATATGAACTTACACATACTTTTAAAGATTTTCCTTCCTTAACTGAAATTTTGTTTTTTAATTTAATTCACTGGGTACTAATTACATTACTATGCACTGCACTCAGAGATTCTTCATCTGTTTTCTCAGCTGAACCCATCCACGAACCTATGAATACATTTACAATTTAGGGAACTAAGGTCCAGGAAAGTAAATGGACTTGCTCAAGATCATACATCTTATAAATATCTCAGGCTGGATGAGATCTCAGGTTGTCTTTCTCCAAATGCTTGCTTTCAATACTTAACATTATTGAGCCCTTTCATAAGGAAAAGAAGAGAGACAGACAAGTAAAGCTATACTTCCTACACAGTCTGCTAAACTGCTGTAAAAGAAGGGCAAGCAGGTTCTGTAGAGAGAGTAGATGGTAACAAGTTCCTCCTATGGAAAGAGACAGGGAGGCTACACAGGAGTGGTCAGCTGAGCTGGGCTTTCATGTGGGAGTCTGAGCTTGCCAAGAGTGGAAATGGGGAATGATGCCTGAAGCAGAGGGAAGATTATATGCAGCAAAAATCAGAGAAAGAGCCTGGAATGTTTGGAGCATGGATAAGGAAGACACTGGTAAACATCTGGGATCTGTGGTGAGGAAAGAGATCTCATAAACAGGAGGTTTCAGAGATAAACTGGAATTAGCAAGTTAGGGGAATCAGCATCAGCAGATGTGGTACAGGAGAGGATTGTGGGTGGCAGAGAAGAACCTGAAGAGAAAAGAACAGTCAGCAGGCATTTACTTAGAAAAGCCCATCTGAGAGATTGTGACATGGACTCAGGCAGTTACTGTAGGAAATGGGAAGGATGGAAAGGCTTTAAGAAGTAATTCTTAAATGTCAGTGTGTATTTTTAAAAATCATCCAAGAAAGACCTAAAATTGTAGATTCTGAGACCCTCTGCAATATAATGGAATTCACTACATCTGGAGGCAGCCCCTGATGCCCGCATTTTAGCAAGCACCCCAGGTGATTGTGATGTAAGTGCTGGGCAGATGACTGCTCCTGAGATGTTTCTAGGACAGTGACAATAGTTGGGCCTGAGGGTGAGGGAGAGAGTAGAGTATAATGTGCCCTCCCCTGGCATTGTTCCCCATTTCTTCTGATAACTGCCCAATTTTCTACTGGAAAATGCTTTTCCCCACTCTTGGTCCATGAGATTTGCATGGGGCCCCGTGTGACCAACTTTTCACTTCCTACGCATTCAGTGGGGGGGGGGGGGACAGAGGGTTCAATCAGAGCCAATTCTGAGGCTCCTGGGAAGAGAAGCAAGTAATCTTCCTTGTTGGCCTTGAACCTGGCAGCATCAGATGCTGCCACTGCTTCATTCAGGTAGCACCTAAGATGAAAGACAAAAGAAGGCAGATCTGAGAGACTGCAAAAAAAAAAAAAAAAAATCTTATACCATCGTTTGAGCCCTAAATCCAGCCATGTTTAAACCACAGTATCTCTACATTTTTTACTGTGCAGGCCCCTGATTTGATATTTTTGTTGTTTAATTGCTGTTGCTTCAGTCACACTATTCTGGGTTGGGGTTTTTGTCACCAAACAAAAGAAAGACTCTGGTGCTCACTTTAAGAAAATGTGATAAATAAAAAACCTTACTTTACAAATCAGATAAATGAAGAGCTGATTACTTCTATTAAAAAGGGATTCACTCACAGTTTCCTTTGAAGACTGAGCCTCCCCAAGGTATGAAGTGTAGAATTTGATTTATTAAATTTGATTTACACATGACCTTTTCAGGAGGACAATCTTAAATGCAAAGTAAGAGCTGCTCTACCAAGATAATTGCTCTCAAAACCACTGCAGTGTGACTTTTAGGGGGTCATATAGGGTGGCTTCCCCAAGCATAAACCAGCTTGCCCTGTTCTGGAGGGGTCCAAATTTGATTTCACAGCCCTTTAGTCTTCATAACTGTAAAACTGAAGCTATCTGCAGCAGGACCGATACACTGTTCCACGAATCTAATCTGACATACAAGTTGTCTTCAACTATAAGTTGCTGGCATTTGCATTGCTCCGCTTAAATTCCTAATAGGAAACAAGCTTGCAATATGATTCTTTAATATATTAATTAATGCATTCATTACTCTATCAGTAACACAGATAAAAAAGCTTTCTGCTAAGGAATGTGTTTCTCTGGGTTACTAAAGTCTTCACTGGGGTTTCTATTCTATAGGTAAATGATTTCCTGTTGTCAGGGAGAGAAGCAACTCTGGGCAGCCCAGTTTAGTGTTCAGAGCCAAGTAAAGGAAGCTTCACCATCTTCATTGGCCCTGTCTGAAGCTGAGGATGTGCTTTGCTCTTATCTTCACACCCCTGGCCTAGAACGTGGTAGAGGCCTGTCATATGGATCTTAATTGGATGATTGAACAGTTAGGTCAGTATCTGGAGAAGTCTGAGAGGGAGCCCTTTGTCATGGGTCCTGCTTTCAAGCAATAACATAATTCTGATTCTAAAAACCACTTTTTTCTAAAGGTGGGAGTGTTCAGAGGAACTGAGGTAGGGCAGCAGCAACATTCCTGCATCTCCAGCACAAAACTCCCTTCTGGTCTAGAAGTGTCATTCCTGATCTCCAGTGTTTAAATTGTTTTCCTTCTGTCTTAAGGTTTTGGAAAATGCTTTCATTTCCAACCTGGAAAGGCTTTTTCAATTTCTCTCCCAATTCATTACAAGAAGCAGTAAAGCTAGATTTTTCTTTCCAGTTCCCAGTAGGTTGCTGGTTCTCTTCTCTGATTCCCAAAGTCTCATTCTTCTCTCTAGATTCTGCTGCTCCTACTTCTAATCCAGGCAGGACTTACTCTTTCCATCTCTTTTGCTCTCTCTTTCCCCCTTTGGAAGAATCAAAGCACTAAGCTAGTCATACTCCTTGGTTCATAGCAATAACATCAGCATCTGCCTGTCTAAAGTTGTGCTCTTGCTAGATTTTGCTTCATTATGTTTCTCCTTTATCACCACTGCTGAGTCTCACTTCCTACAAGCACCTTACTAGGTTGTGTTTGGTAAATGCCTTTGGATATAAGTATATCAATTAAAAAATCTATATCAGTTTGTGAATGAATTTGTTTTAAATGTACGTAAGTGACAGTATGCTACAGATTCCAGGTTGTTCCCTTTTCTCCTTCTTTGTTTTATTTTATAGTCCTGTCATCACATTCCTTTTGTTGTTCTAACTTCTACACTGTATTCCATAAAAGCAACCTCAACATTTTGCTTATCCATTTTTAGTGACAAGCATCTTGGTTGCCTAAAATTCTCTACTACCACCAACCATGCTGCTATGAACAGCCTTATCCACAAGCCTGAAAATTTCCGAGCAATATGCACAAGACAGCAGGTGCTCATTAAATATCACTAAATGAATTCCAGAATTTATGTCCTTTGCTTTGTTTCTCTGTGTCCTTTACAGCCATATATTTCACTCAAATTATTTTTGTTTTTAGTGTTCACAATTATTTCCTTTATTATGACAAATACTGTTAGATAAATAGATTTTTAAGGTAAATACACCCTCACTCTAAATTTGGGGAAAATTAGGTTTCAGTGATGGAAATCAATAAGGTATTAATCAAGAATTTGGTTCAGTCTGTACCTTAACAGAATCATCAGTAAGAAGTTGAGATCAACTCCAGTGGGATATTAGGAGATAAAAACTCAGGGGCTAGGTCAGTGGTTCTCACCCCTGGTTGCACATTAGAATTAACTAGGGAACATTTAAGAAATATTGACATTCATGCCTCTCCCAAGACTAATTAGTCATACTCTCTGGAGTACAGCCTTGCATGGGCATTTTGAGTCTTGAAGTAATTTTTTATACAGTTGGAGCTGAGAATCTTACTCTGGACTAGGGGATGGGATTAGAAAAATCACCAGGCAATTTTACTGGGCACATGTGTGTAATGACTTAAACATCTGAAGACAGAGAGAAAGTCCTGAAGGTAAAATGTATGAAGAAATAATGAGAAAGGTGATTGCAATTGCTACCATCCACCATTCACTGGAAGGATAACCCACAGAATGAGACACTTCTAGTTCAAGACCTGGAGGGAACTGAATTACTGACTCTATTTTAATTCGTGCCTGATAATTAGAAACTCTAAACTTTCAAATGATTGAATAATTACAAAAATATGTGAACTCCTAAGACCTTTAATAAGTCTGCCACAGATCATTACCCAGACCTGGCTAGCAAACCTCTATTGCCGGTTCTCTGTCCGAGGTGCTGAAGCAGATTCCCAGGGTCACCTAGCGCTGAGAACCGGCCCCCTGCAGAGTCAATTTCTTCCTGCAGTCTGTAGGTAAATTCCTTACCACGCTGATGTTCTCAAACCACTGAAAAAAGCTTAATCTCCAAATAGGTAGCAATGTTGCTGACTCTGAAAATCATTCCAAAACTAGTTGTTTGTCTTCCTAATATATTTCAAAGTAACCATACAGCTCAATACTTTATTATGGGAAGGAGAAGACAGTAAAAGGGATGTTATTAACATTAATTGAGCATCTACTATGAGCCAGACAAAGTGTTAAGCACTTTACAGGCTTCATCTTGCTTAAATTTTACAAAATCCCAGATAATCCATATTTTGTGTATATAATAAAAGCTCAGAGAGGTTATACGACTCATATAAAGCAGATTACTTTAAAAAGCTGAAAATTATTTAAACCATGTTCACACTGATTTCGAAACCCAAACTTTGTCTACATTGAGAATAATCCAACTTATTTCTAATTATTTCCTGGATAAGAGGTGCAACAATTTCTCTTTAGACTTGTGTGCATTTTGCATTTTTTAATGATAGATTCTTCTTGGTACCTGATCCAAACCCTTCTCAGGATACTCTCAACATCCTAGAATGATATAAATAATTTGAAGTGTGCTCCTTCTATGAATCAGCCCATTCTGTGGAGAAGGGGAATTTCAATCTACTGCTAGATGGATCACAATATCAAATTCCAGTGTTTTAGGCTATGGCTATGGTTTGAATATGGTGTCCCCTCCTCCCCAAAGTTTACATGTCTAGAAATATAATATCCAAATTCATTTAGAGGCAGAGAACTTGGGAGATAATTAGGCCAGATGAGTTCATAAGAGTGGGAACTTCATAATGGGCTCAGTGGTTTTGTGGAAGGGGAAGAGAGACACAACTATCATACTCTCGCCCTCTCACCATGTGATGCCCTTCGTCGTGTCCTAGTGCAGCAAAAAAAGTGTTCAAGTGATGCCAAGTGGATTCCAGCACCACTTCCCAGCCTCCAGAATCATGCGGTATTCTTTATAAATTACCGAGTTTTGGAAATTTTGTTACAGCAACAAAAACAGACTAATACAGCTCTTTTTTAAAAAGACACATTTCCTAATGGAAAATTGCCTTGGCATATGCCATGGAGAAGTTCTGGGTCCCACTGTGACCAAAAAGTGATGAGTATTTCCAGTGGCCCTCCTGAGTCTCATGGTGCTGCTTACATCTCACTAAAAGGAAAGTTCAGCGGAAGATCCACACCGGACTCTCTAGAGATAGTTCTCTAAACATGGTCATTGGTCAGCAGCATCACAACTACCTGGGAAGTTACCAGCTGCAAACTCCCAGGCCTCAACTCAGGCCTTTGAACCATAAACATCTGGGAATGGGTATCATTAATTTATTTAACAGGTTTACACACACACACACACACACACACACACACGGACATACATACACAAAGTTTGAGGGACCTGCTTTTAAAGGTTCTGCTGGTAAGTAAAGAAAGAAAAATTGCCAAAGTATATGTGTACTTTGGCTTTGGGGACCCTGGAAAACAGTGCTCTGGCCAGCTTTCAGCAGAATCATTAACAAATAGAACATGTATTATCATTGTATTGTATCTCCATGTATAAACAATAAATAGTTGCTTGTTGCCTGCTATGTTTAACTTGGATCTTTTGGCCTGGTTTTCCAAACTACTTCTGTCTGGCTTCACCCTACACAGCCTGCTTTAACTCCTTATCCTTCTGCTTAACCACTAGATGCTCTAGTTTGAGATATGGAGATCTGGGAGGGAAGGGATTGTCAAAGAGGAGGAAAGCCAAAATATCATTTTCCTGAAGATTTTTTGTTTGTCAGGAAATAACACATTTCCCCCCAAATCCTTTGCTTCTTTACAAGCTCTTACATCCCTAAATATACAAAACATGATCATTTTCTGAGCAAACCAAGTCATACATAATGCATTTTTATTGGCACCTTGAATAAAGATATGGCAGGCATGAATATCAAATGTGCAGATGAAAAAGCTGAGAGAAGAACTCACAATGGGCAAACCAGGAGCAAGAGAGCACCTGGTTGTTCACGCAAAGCCAAAAATGATTCTGCTGGAGGAATCTCAGCCTTCAGCCCTAGACAGACTTGCAGATGCATTTATTAAACCACTATGAGTTTTCTATGAGATATCAGGGATGACTGAGAGGCTGATAGCTGTAGATGGATAGAGATAATTCATTTAAAAAACAATAAAAAATGAATTGACTAGTGAAAAAATTATTGACTAGTGAAAAGTTTTACAAATATTTTTAAAATGGAGCAAGGAGCCCGGGAATTTGCATGAATTTACCAAACACAAGAGCTTTATTTAAATAACGGAGATATGTGGCCTGAAAAATAGGAATCTATATGTGTGTGTGTGTGTGTGTGTATATATATATATATATATATATATATGTCTTTATATATCTACAAATGTTATATGAAGAAAATTGTATGTTGTGCATCTATCCATGGCAGAAAGCATTAAAGATAAGTGACCTTAGAGACCACTGAGTCTTTTCCTTCATTCTTAGTGGACATCAGAAGCATAGGGAGGTAATTTGGCTTCAAAGCTAAGATTACCAGTGCCATTTCATCATCCTGATAGACTCATAAAGAAAAGGTCATGAAAGATAAAAATCATTTCCTATTTTGCTGGGATCTCTAAACTAGTTGAAAGCTCTATAACTGGTAAAGTTCTGGGTAGATATAAGTTGTTATCCTAATCACTCATACTATCTGGTACCATTCTTGACCTCTTCCCACTTCAACATCTTAATGATATGTCTGAAGAAAGACATTGATTTCACAATAATAAGCACTTGGGGGTAGAAAGCAAAATATTTGGATGGTTTTTAAAATGAGATACACCTAACATGATGAAATCTAACCAGACCAATGTGGATTCAGGAACTTAAAGCACAAAGCCAATGGGCTGTTAGCAAAACTTATGAAAGAATGTGTTAAAGTGTCACAAAAGTGCTATAATTTAAATCCAGAATAACCACAAAATCCCAAATGTTAAAGGCTTGCCTCAGTTTGATGCTATTAGAAGGTGGTAGAAATTTTTAAGAGGTAGAGTTTAGTAGGTGGCTTTGAGGCAGGATCTCAAAGAGTTGTGGGATCTCTATCTCTGTCATCTTTATCTCTACCTCTATATTATCTCTATCATCTCTCTCTCCTTCCTGGCCACCATGAGTTAAGCAGTTTTCTCCACTATGCATTTCCACCATCTTGCGTAGTCTTATAGGTCCAAAGCAAATGGGTTAACTGGCCATAACTGGGAACCCTGAAAATCATGAGCCAAAGTAAGTCTTTTCCTCTTTTAAAGCTAATTATCTCAGGTAGCCAGTTACATAATGGAAAGCTGACTGACACAGACGCTGAAATCTGTCAATATTTGCCAAACCACTGCTCATCATTCATACTAATGAAAATAATATCTATAGAACAAGTAAGGCAGCAGTCTACCCTGGCCAGCCTTTGCTCTCTTTCCCTATAGGTTACACCCATCTGAGAGGCATTTCCTCTTTCATGAGAAGCAGTTGAAGAAAGTAGAACCATTTCATTCAAAAAAGAGAAGCCTACAATCAGCATTCACTCTTACTTCAGGTGAACAAAGATATTAGTCCCCTTAGGCCTCCATAACCAAGTAACACAGACTGGGTGACT
This sequence comes from Hydrochoerus hydrochaeris, assembly GCA_004027455.1. Classification (NCBI taxonomy): domain Eukaryota; kingdom Metazoa; phylum Chordata; class Mammalia; order Rodentia; family Hydrochaeridae; genus Hydrochoerus; species Hydrochoerus hydrochaeris. The sequence continues at coordinate 54,393 of PVLA01004527.1, read as the reverse complement.
TAAAGAGTGGAGACATGTTTTCTCACAGTTCTGAAGACTGGAAGTCCAGGATCAAGGTGTTAACATACCTGGCTGCTTTTATCTTTATGGCTTGTAGATGGCACTTTCTGTGTGTCTTCACACAGTACACATGTTCTTCATGTCTCTCCTCTTATAAGGCTGCCCATGAACCCTCAGATTACAGCCCTACCTTTAGAAACTCACTTATCCTTAATAACCTCTTTTAAGACCCTAGCTCCAAATATAGTCATATTGGGGGTTGGGGCTCAATATATGAATATAAGGGGCACATAATTCAGACCCTATCAGACTATCAGGTGGGAGAGAGGCTTTTTTTTCTCTTTTTTATTTTAAAGAGAATAAAACCAAGCAAAACAAAACAGAACAAAACCAATCAAAACAACAGTGTAAATGATACATGGTTTCAAAACAAGATAATAGGATATCAAAATGGTTACTATAATGCCTCTTGTTGTCTTCAAAATAGCTGCCCATACCATCAGACATAGTAAAATCAAACAAAATAGAACAGAATAGAACCAATAAAAACAAAACAATGAATACAATACCAGACTTCAAAACAAGATAATAATAAATCCAAAATAGCTACCATAATATGTTTTGTTATCTTTAAAATAGTTGCCCATACCATTGCATATAACAAAATAAAACAGAATAAAACTAAACCAAACAAAACAATGAAAATGATACAGGACTTTAAGACAAGATAATAGGGAATTAAAAATAGCTAACACCTTCCCCCATAGATGCTATACTGCGTTATTGTCATTCTCTAAATAGATGATCAGACTATCAGCTTTAGGCCTGCAAAGTCAGTGAAACACTAAGCACTACAAGCATTAAATTGTATTTTACTTCAATAGCTATCACCTCAGCCTGTGTTTCTCTGGATCAGCCAGTCGCTCAAGGCAGGTGAGGAGACTGGCCCTTTTGGTCTCCAAGTACACAAGCCAGAAGGAGTGTCTTGTTGTCCTCCCTGCCACCTGTGCATGATGCCAACTCACAGGAAGTGGCTGGCTTTCTGTTCTCCTCCCAGTGGCCCATGTATGGCGCTGAATAACAGGAAATGGCTGGTGTCTGATTGTCTTTCCTGCAGGGGGAGAGAGTTTTAAATTCACCCAGTTATGTTTCGCAGAAAAAACAAAAACCACTAAAGATCTAATTCAGGGAAATCTGTGTTCAGCATAATGAAGATATATTAATAATCAGAGTTCTAATGTGTAAATGGGATTCCAGTATGAAAGCAAGTTCTCTATCATTTATCTTAGATGCCAAAAAACTACCTTTAAGTTCCATGGTGAAGGACACTCCTGCCTAGGGTAAGAGTGGTAATGAAATGGGTCCTGTGACCTCTGCCTATCAAATTCTGTGATGCTTTGAATAATAAATTAGTTTAGCTTTAAAAAATATATTCAAATATTACTCAGCTATAAAAAAGGATGATCTTGAGGCCTTCATAGGTAAATGGAGGCAACTTGAGACTATCTTCATAAGTGAGATAAATAAGAATCATATTTATAAATATCACATTGTGTCTCTAGTGTAAAAAGTAATAAAAACTGTAGGAGTAATAAAACTCAAAATGTGTAATTGCTATTGTAAAAAAGAGAGGAAAAGAAAGTGCTCTAAAGGATATAACTGCATGTGTTTAAGTGTGTAGGATTGATAACCATATTACTAAGTTTTTATTGGAATGTTGAAAAGAACTGTTTGCAGTCTCCCTGTTTGAATGTCCACTTTCTATGCTTTAATTTTGTAACTTGAACAACTATTCTAAGATGACAGTATGTAATTTATCAACTAGTGATTTCTTAGTGGTTTTTTTGGGGGGGAATTCTGTATTGTTGCTACCTTTTTTTCTGTTTTGTTTTTTTTCTCTTTAAATAAAATTTTTTAAAAATGTATTCAAATAAGTACATATTACCTATGACCCCAATCATATCCTACATCTATAAATACCACCACTCAAAACTTATTAAAGTTGATTCAGTATCTCCAGGTATTCCAGATCCTTCTCAGGATCCCACAGAAATGCTATACTTTTCCCATTACTGTACCTTTGTCAGCATCTTCCTTCTTGTATGTATCTAGCTTAATCCTACCATGGCCCAGCTACAGTTCCTGAAAACTGCAAGCCAAGCTAATCATGCGCTGCGCTGCCAAAACTATTGATGCAACTAATTCTTGCAGAGGTGAGTGTAGTTATGAAGCTAGACAGGGACTAGGATGGTCTCTTCTTGCCAGAACCTCTAAACCCAGCTGATTCTGCCAGACCTTAACTAAGATGAGCATACGTATTCATCCTAAGCCTCAGATCATTTGCTAGACAGCCAGTGCTGCCATAAGTTGCTGAGAGATGAAAAAGCAAAGGTCAGAAGTTGCTAGTGTTTGTATCTTACATGTCCCTAAAAGGTTTATGTGTGTAAGACTTAGGGTCCAGGGGGCCACTGTTGGCAGGTGGAGGAGATCTGAAGAAGCAGAATCCAGTGGGAAGTCCTTGGGTCACCCTTCAAAGGGTTGTGGTGCTTTGGTCTCCTCTCTGCCTTCTCTTCTGCTGCCTGGCTATGAGATCAGTTTTCTCTGCTGCATGCGCCCACCCTGATGTGCTACCTCATCAGAAGCCCAAACACTATGGGGCGACAGGTCATGGAATGGGCCTCCCAAAACTGTAAGCCAAAACAAATATTTTTCTTTTTAGAAGTTTATTATCTTGAGTACTGGTAATAGTAACAGAAAATTGGCTAACAGAAACCTTCAAAATCATACTCTTAATGTCTCCAAACCTCCTTAAAATCTTCTATTTTCAGCTGGGCCAACGTTGCTGTGAGAAGCCCTTTTGCATAAATAGTAACAGAAGCAGACAACCTACACTAAAACAAATGAGTGGTCTGATTCCATTAATGTACACAGCAAGTACTTACTGAACATTTACTGTACATTGTAAGTAATTATAACACTGAAGTTATACAGTGAGCCAGAGAGATCATATCCCTGCTCTCATTTACAATCTAGTGGGAAGAAGGAAAACATTAAACAATAGCTAAATTACTATCAGATAGCAAAAAAAGATGCTGTGCAGCAAAATAAAATGGTATTATACAATAGAAACTAAATGGCTATTCAAATAAGAAGGGAAAGTGGAGCCTGTTACAATAGGACAGGGGAGAAATCATTCTTGGAGAGGAATGACTAGTGCAAATGCCCTAGAGTGGGAGCCAGCTTGGCAAGTCTGAGAAACAAAAGTCAAACAAACACAGTGAGATTTCAGTGGGAAATGGAAAAAGGAGAGTGGCATGAGACCCACACAGAAAGTAAACATGAAACAGCCACCTGAAATCCCAGAAACCGGGATAAAATGTCAAATGTTGTTCTCACATTATGAAAGGATACAAAACTTTTAAAAGAATGACTGACACAATTAAATTTGAGCTTCACAAACCTAACGTTTGATTCATCCATGTAGTCACAAATGACAGGATCTCCCCTTTCTAGGCTAAATAGTATTCCACTGCACTACAATGATGAGCCAAGACATTTTGCTTATTGAAATAGGCAGATACAGGAAGAAAAACACTGCACACATCTTGCTTATTTGTGGAATACAAAAAATAGAACTCACAGAAGCAGAGAGTAGAATGGTAATTACCAGCTAGTAGAGAAAAGGAAGAGAACTGAGAAATGTTAGTTAGAATGTACAATATATTAGTTAGACAGGAAGAATACATTCTATGGATCTATTAAGCAACATAGAGACTACAGTTAATATTAATCTGTCATTTACTTGAAAATTTCTAAGAGTAATCTTTAAATGTTGTCATCACAAAAAATGACAAGGATGTGAGATGATGGGTATGTTAATTAATTTGACATCTCACAGTATATATGTGTATCAAAACATCATGATATATATATATATATATATATATATATATATATATATAAAATTTGTATTTATTGATTTTAAAAAATATATCCAATTCTGACTTCCAAGACCAGTTTTTAGACCATTGAAAGTACAATACATAAAATGAAAGAAGACTGAACAATGCAGAGAGACTGCAGATGGAAAGAAATAAGGGAATTATGAAGTCTGCAGAATTTATTAGTTAGATTTGGGAGAAAAAGTAAAGGATATAAGACTAACACCTAGATTCAAAACATGAACAAGCTGCCTTTTGCTAAGATGGAAAAGAAGAGAGGAGCCTTAAGAGACAAGAAAGAAAATTTATTTGGAACACTTTGGGTTTGAAAGGCTTTAGACATTCATTTGGGGTGTGAGCAGCAGCTCAGGTATAACACAGTAATAGATCACGTTCTTAGCATGCACAAGTCTCTGGGTTCAATCCCCAGCCAAAAATAATAATAATAAATATAAAATCCTGGATATGAATCTGGAATTCCACCCAAACAAAATGACTAAAACCAAAGAATTGTGATTCATCCTCATGTAGAGCCTAAGAGTCTTTCGCAGGACGGCCGCAGCTTTCAAGAAAGAACTTTCCACTTCTATGTTTGTTGCATCCACCACAGGAGATAAATACCTCAAGTGTAAGCTAAAGAGGTCACATCACCATAAAGTAATCCATATGGATGCAATCACTTCAAGTCTTCATCTACTCTCATTAAAAGCTGCCCACTTGCCCTTCTGTGCCCAAACACAGCATTAGCCCCAGTAGACACCAGGATACCTTCTATCTCAGCCTCTCTAGGTGAGGTGCAGTGAGTGTGGAGGAGCCTTGAGTTCCCTAGAGGAGTCAGACAGTGATATGTCATCTTATATTGTTACCATTTATTCAGTGTAAATACTTCTTGGGAGCACAATAGATTCCAATCCTTGTGCTGTGGGCTGGGGGTACAGCTGTGAGCAAGAGAAATTACAACTCCCTAAGCATCCTATGCATCTTTCATTCTCTTGGGAGATGCAACCTGGAAACAAATCATTATGCAAATGACTATTACAATTAAGATAAACCATATGAATGAGTACCAGGTGTTTTAAAAGTGTATATAAAAGGTGAAAAAAAATAAACTTGAGGATTAGAAAAATTGACAAACATAATTTATGATTATGTAGTATTAGACATCTTACCAAGGATTTTCTTATTCATGAAATACTAAATTTAAGAACAAACTACAAATAAATTATAATATATGACAATTTTTCAGACAGGAAAACTATATTCCAATGATGTTAAGTAAAAAAATCAAATGTTTCCTTGTTATTGAATGTATGTTTCCCTCTTTCTACTGGCTGTCATCCATGACTTTAGATTACAAAGGTCAGAAACTCAACTGCAAACTGAGGTACATAATTGAAAAGACAATACCCATACATTTCTGCTTTCCTCTATAGCAGAGCAGTTTTTCAGCAGTAATTTAGGCTGCCTCCTAACAACTAAATGTTGGCATATGATTAAATCTTGACAATCTGATGTTAGAAATAATGTGGACATCTTCTGAGTCTTACACTTAAAAGGTTTATCTCCCTGGAAGACTTTTGCTTCTGATCATAAAGGATTAACTGCTATGAAAGTGTCCCCCTCACCATAAACCACTAGAAAAACAGGCAAATATATAAAACAAATTTTACAAGTCGCTGGGAAACAGAAACCATGGGATAGTGGCCCCCAGAGGAGGAAAGTATGCAAAGACAGCTTGATGGTGTCCTGGAGGCAATTTCCATGATATAGAACATGTGTTAGTCACTTTCTTACAGCTGGAACAAAATACCTGACACCTACTATTTAAAGCAGGAAACATTTATTTTAGCTCTTGGTTATAGTCTATAATTGGCCTGCTCCAAGTCTGGAAAGGTATGCTGGAAGAGCGTGGGCACAGAGAAAAACTGCTCATGCTGTAGTAGCCAGGAAGCAGAGAACAAAGGGAGGAGCCGAAGAAGGAGATATCCCCTTCCAGATCAAATCCCTGGTGACCAGCTCTTCCAATCAGTCCCCCACCTCTTAACAGCAGATATGAACTTAACAGTGGACTAATTCTCTGATGAGTATAGCATCTCCATGATCCAATCATCTGGCAAACACATGAGACTTCTGGGAGACACCCCAAATCTAAACCATAACACATAAGGAGGGGCAGTCAAAACACAGCCCTGTGGTCTTGCTGAGCCCAGGAGACAGAAATCAAGGAATCTGAGGAAGCTAGATTCTGTAGGACAGAGAACCAGAGGAGAAGGCTATCTCCAGAAAAGGGTCTAGAGATCTTCAAAGATGACTGCTGTAGCATTTTGCTGAATATTAACCTGTCAGTCCTGGAGTAAAGATCCTCAAAATCAAAGAAAGAATTTTCAATAATCAGCAAGCCAAAAAATGTTTAGCTTTCATACACAGGAGCGAGAGTAGTTCGTATGCCCAAAAGCCAGAGTGGAGAGATCATTGTATCACCCTCTGAAAGCCAAAGCCCTTGTTTGGGATAAATTAGCTGTAGAGCTAAGACTGGTCTAGACTTTCAGTAATGAGGTTAACCAGTAACCTCAAAAATTGAGCCTATTCTTAATAATTTAAATTTGTATCAAAAAAATTCCAAAACTCTTAAAAGGAAAACAACAAAATCTACCACTCAAGAGAATATCAGATTCCTGAACTCTGCCTCATGTTGGAACTTTGGGCGCTGGAGAACAGGTGGCCTACTTGCCACCCTGGTGAGCAGCTGGTGGCCTGGCAAACCACTGGCACACCAGGGCGAGAACTATCAGCAACTCCTAAGCTCTGCATCATGTTGGAACTTTGGGCGCTGGGAGATAAGGCGGCCTGCTAGCTGGCCTGTAAGCAGCTAGGGCCCTGCCAATGCATGGGCTAAGAATCAGACATTGATCCATTCCCCACCCGCCCCCGTTAGCAAGTAGGCACCAGTGGTTTGGGTATCTTTTTGGAGGATGAATGTATACAGCATGATAAGTAAGGGGGATTTCCTTCTACCATCTCTTTGAAGGCAAATATTTTTACCACTGTTTTGCTCAGTTTTGATTAAAGGTACTGCTTTATTCAATATTCTGTTTTTAAAAGTTTGATATTTCCTTCCATTTTCCTCTATTTGATTGAAAGAACAGCTAATGTGAACAAAATGGGCTGTACTATTGAGCCCATTGCTTGGCCTGGTGACCTGCTCTGAGTTTCTGTGGTAGTTTTATTGCAGTGCGGTCGCGTGGGTTTGTTCTCTTTTGTTTTGCTGTATTTTGCTACCTTCAAAAAAAAAAATAGATAAAAAGTAACAAAATACCTCAAAAAATCTCCCAACTCCACCAAAGCTGATCCATAGATCATGGATGAGGAGAAACTCAAAAACAAGGCAACAGAATTATATAAGGTGATTAAAAGTATATAACAACAACAAAACAAGTCAGTAAGGTACTAAGCAACCTGAAACAGGATATAACTAAGCAGATAATGGACTTTAAAAGTAAAAAGAAGAAAAGAAAGTGCTCTAGAGGATATGGCTGCATGTATGTTTGAGTGTGTAGGACTGATAACCATGTTGCTAAGTTGTTACTGGATCATTGAACTTCTTTGCAGTCTCACTGTTTGAATGTCCACTTCGTATGCTTTAATTTTGTAACTTTAACAACTAGGTCTAAGAAGACAATATGTAATTTATCAACTAGTAATTTCTTGCTGCTTTTTTTTTCTGAAATTCTGTATTGTTTCTACCCCTTTTTCTGTTTTGCTTTTTTTTCTCTTTAACTAAAATTATAAAAAAGAGAGAATATCAAACATCCAGAATGCAGTCAAAAACTACCAGGCATATAGTTAACAGGTAAGCCTAACTCATAACTAAGAAAGAAATCAGTGGGTGAAAAAAGACCCAGGAATGACAAGATTTTACAGGATTGTGAGAAAGACCTTAAAATAGTTGTTGTTAACCTTATAAATACGTGCAGTGATACAAAGGAAAAACACACATATACGAAAAGACATCGAAGTTATTTAAAAGACTCAGATGGGAACTTTACAAATAAAAGAATAGAATAATTTAAATAAAAATAAACTGGGTGAATCAATAACGAATTAAACAATACAAAAGTCAACTTTCAGAGTATCAGTAGAAGCAGAATTTCAAGTGAAGCACAGAATGATAAAAAAGAAAGAGCTTAGAGACAATAGAAAACAATGTAATCTTGGGAAGTCACCCACAATTTAGGAGGGAGAGGCAAAAATATATGAAAAAATAAAAGCCAACTTTTTCCAAATTTGATGAAAAATTCATAGAGTAAGAAGTTTAATGAATACCAAGAAATGAGAACAAACCCATAACAACTGAATACTAAGAAAATTTCTTAAAAACCATTGAGAAAAAAGAAAAATCTTAAAATTGGCCATAGGGGAGGGGTGGGGGGTTGTAATCAGAAACAAAGTATTATAGCAGACTTCTCAACAGAAAAAAATGCAAATTATAGGACAATGGGAAAACATCTGCTTATTTTACAAAACATTTTATTGTGAGTTAAATATCTACACACATACAAGTGAAAGTTAAGTACACTGCTCAAAAACAAATGCAAAATAAATTTGTTAGCATAGTGTGGCCACCACATGGGTCTGAATGTAGGATATCACTAAAGCTCAGAATTACTTGTTATTTCCTGTAAGATTATTTATTCAGGTAACCACTCTCTGGGTTTCTAATTCTGTTTATGAATCCACCTTCATAATCAAAAGAATAATTACTATATTGGCCATTCTTTTTTCTTTGATTTTTTTTCATTTAACATTATATTTGTCAGTTTTTTTCCCTATATCTACTGGAACAATTAGCTTTAATCCATTTTTTAAGGAAATAAAACAAAATAGTAAAATTAAACAAAACAAAATAGTAATGGGACAGTAGAAAATCCACAATCATTACTATACTGCATATTGTTATTCTCTAAATAGTTGTTCAGACTACCAGTCCCAGGTTTTCAAAGCCAATCAAATAAGCCCCCTGAGCACTGGTGGCGGCCCTGCCAACCTAAGAAAACCAGGAGGAAAGCCATGTAGTCCCCCCAACCACGGGCTGGCTGTGGCCCTGTCTGCAGGGGAAAACCAGCAAGGAAGCCACTTCTGTCCCCAACCCCTCCACCCTGTAAGCAACTGGACACAACACAGGCTGATGATAATAATAAGTTTTAATTTTAGAATAGTTTGATGTTTATAGAGAAGTTACAAAGGCAGAACATAGAGGAGTAATGCATCTTAACACACGGAAAGAAATAATAAGTCAATATGCCCAGTGAATATATTTTTAAATGAAAGTAAAATACACACTTTTAGGCAAACAATAGCAAAAAAGTTCATCATCAGCATGTGAGCAGCACAGGAAATATTAAAGAAAGCACTTCAGGCAAAAGGAAACTGTCAGAAGTAGGTCTAGATGAACACAAAGGAATGAAAAGCCCCAAGAATAGCACATGAAGAGATAAGTGCTAAGGGCTTTTCTCTTATTTAAAAAAAAAAGACACTTTGAAAGATAATTGAGTGCCTGCTCAGCCACCTCTAGTGGCAGGGGAACCTTCTGTGCTCAGTGGCAGGAGCGGAAGGCCTGCAGAGTGAAATCTACCCAGCCATGCAAGCTGGGCACCTCACTCTGAACCTTGTAAGGCCCCACCCAGCATCCCCAAAATAGCCAGGGAGCCATGCTAGGTTGCTTCTGGTCTGGGTTGCACTCAGCAGTATGAGCAGAAGGCCTACACAGCCTACTCTACCTAACCGTGCAAGCTCAGTACCTAACTTGGAACCTGTTAGGGCCCCACCCAGTGAACACAAGTAACTAGGGAGCATTGGTGCACTGTGTGGCATGAACTAAAGGCCTGCACAGCATACTTTATCTAGCTGTTCAGCTTTGGCATGCCACTAAGAACCTGGTAGAGTCCCACCCAGCAACCTCAAGTAGCTGGGGAGCTTCAGAGTGCCACTTGGAGTGTGTTGAAGATCCGATCAGTGTACTTGCCCCACTTGAGCCTTTAAGTGCCACTAGGGACCAGGTAAGGCCTGCCTAATGACCCCCATTCAACTGGGGAAACTCCCTGCAGTACAGAAAGACACCTTCAACCCAGAAAGCAACTGAGACCTTGCATTAGACTTCCCCAGGGGAATACAGTAAAACGACAAATTGAAAGAGCAAAATGCAATCTCAAACCTCCAGCCCATCCCAAAGAAACCTAGAAGATATGGACATAGAAAAAAGTGTAAGCTATACACTTGAAACTTCTGAAGTGATAGCAAACAAACAATTCCATGAAGCTGTAAAAGAACTCAGATGAGAAATATTCTCCCAAGTAAAACAAGAAATGATAAACATAATAAAAGAAATGTTGAACACATCTAAACAAGACATAGTTTAAAAAATTGAGGAGCAAGGCAAAAAGATGAAAACCTTGAATTAACAATATAAGAAAGAAATAGAATGCATGAAACAGATTCAAAGAGATATCCAGGAAATCAAAAATTCCACTGAAAGCTGGCAAAGTGACTGAATGAATGTGAAGATAGACTTTCAGACCTCAAAGACAAAATTGCAGCTACTAAACAAGAAAGGAAAGATCTTTTAAAAATAACAAAAAATCAGGAAATAACAATTCAACAATTGCAAGATGATGCAAAGAAAAATAATATAAGATTGATAGGTATAAATGAAAAAGAAGATTGATATCAAAAGACCATTTACAAAAGTAATACCTAAAATTTTCCCAAACATGGGAAACTGACATACAGATTAGTGAAGCACACAGAACTCCCATTATCCATAACCAAAATAAAACTACACTGAGATATATAATAATCAACATCCCAGAGATTCAACATGAGAACAGAATATTAAAAGCTGCTAGAGAAAAGAGACAGATTACATATAAAAGAAAGCCCAGCAGAATCACAACAGACTTTTCAACACAATGAAGTCAAGAGGAGCATGAAGTATTTCAAATCTCAAAGGAAAATGACTTCTAACCCAGATTGATATACTCTGCAAAATTGTCCTTCAAAATTGATGAGAAATAAGATACTTCCACAACAAAGAATAGCTGAAGAACTTCATGAACACCAAACCAACCCTGCAAAGAATACTGAAAGATATTCTAGATAGACATAAAAATAACTACAACTTCAAATACACCAACAGAAAAAAACACCAAGCAGCACAAACACTTAAAAAGAAGGGAAAGGTAAAGAACCAACAGCAGAAAGATAACATGACAAAAATAAGCCAATATATATTGATTATAACCATTAATATAAATGGCTTCAATTCACCAATTAAAAGAAACAGACTGAAAGAATGGATCAAGAAACAACATCCAATCATATGCTGTGCACAAGAAACCTGTCTAACCCAAGGAAATCCATATATTGAAAGTCAAAGGATGGAAAACAATACTCCATGCAACAGGAACCCAAAAAGAGCAGGAGTAGTTACTCTGTTTACAGACAATGTGAACTTCAAACCAAGAATGATCAAAAGAGATAAAGAAGGTCACTATATACTAGTTAGGGGAAAACTTCAAGAGGAAGAGATAACAATCTTAAATATATATGCACCAAATTCAGGAGCACCCAGCTATACAAAACAAATATTAACAGAAATCAAAAATCAAATAAGCAATACCACAATTATAACAGGAGACCTTAACATGCCATTGATACAAAGGGACAGATCAACTAGACAGAAAATCAGCAAAGAAATAACAGAACTGAAACACACCTGTCAACAAATGGACTTGGTGGACGTATACAGACTGTTCCACCCAACATCAGACTATACATTCTTCTCAGCAGCACATGGGATGTTCTATAAAATAGACCATATACTAGCCCACAGAACATGCCTAAGTAAATGCAAAAGAATTGAAATTATCCCATGTATGTTATTGGATCATAGCGCCATGAAACTAGAAATTAATGACAAAAGAAACTACAAAAACACCACAAACACATGGAAATTGAATAATATACTCTTAAGCAATCAGTGGGTCACATAGGAAATTAAAGAAGAAACGAAATAATGTCTAAAAGCAAACAAAAATACAAATACATCTTACCGGAACCTGTGGAATGCAATAAAAGCAGTCCTCAGAGGAAAATTTATTGCAGTGAATTCCCACATCAGGAAAACAGAACAAACACAAATAAATAACCTGATGGTACACCTCAAACATCTAGAAAAAGAAGAGCAAGTCAAGCCCAAAGCCAAAGAAGGTAGGAAATTATAAAGGTCAGAGCAGAAATTAATGCAATAGAGACTAAGAAAACAATACAAAGAGTTAATGAATCAAAGAGTTGGTTCTTTGAAAGAATAAATAAAATTGATAAACTCCTAGCTAACCTTATCTTAAAAAGGAAGGAAAAAACTCAAATTCATGCAATAAGGAGTGAAAAATGCAAAATTACTACAGATCCTATGGAAATACAGAAGATCACCAATACCTACTTTAAAAACCTTTACTCTCATAGGTTTAATAACACAGAAGAAATGGACAGATTCCTAAAAACATGAATTACCAAAGCTGGATCAAGAAGATATAAAACTACTGAATCATACAGTTTCAATTAATGAAATTGAAAATGTAACCAGAACCTTAACAACAAAGGAAAGCCCAAGTTCTGATGGATTCACTGATGAATTCTACAAGAAATTCAGAAGACTTAATTCCAACACTTCTCAAAAATTGGAATGGAAGATCTTTATCTGAATATGATAAAATCTATCTATGACAAACCAATAGCCAGCCTCACATTAAATGGTCAAAAACTGAAAGGTTTCACTCTAAAACCAGGAACAAGACAAGGATGTCCACTATCACCATTCCTATTCAATATAGTACTGGAAACATTAGCCAGAGCCATTTGACAAGAGGGAGAAATAAAAGGAATAAGGATAGGAAGAAGCTAAATTATTATTTGCAGTTGACATGATACTCTACATAGAAGACCCTCAAAACTCCATTGAACAACTTCTAGATGTAATAACCAAATTTACTAACGTAGCTGGATACAAAGTCAATACCCAAAAATCAATAGCATATCCTATACACAAACAGCAAGATCACTGAGAAAGAAACAAGAGAAACAACACCCTTCACAATAGCATCCAAAAAAATGAAATACGTATGAGTCAATCTAACAAAGGAAATAAAAGATCTATTCAGTGAAAATTACAATACTCTGAAAAAAAGAAATCAAAGAGGATCTCAGAAAATGGAAAGATATTCCTTGTTCATGATAGGAAGAACAAACATTGTAAAAATGGCTATTCTCCCAAAATTGTTATACAGATTTAATGCAATTCCAATCAAAATACTACTAGCATACCTCACAGATCTAGAGAAATCATTCCTACAATTCATCTGGAACCAGAAGAAACCTAGAATAGCAAAGGCCATTCTGAGCAACAAAAGCAAAGAGGGGGGATCACAATCCCTGACTTAAAGTTATACGACAAAGCTACCGTGATAAAATCAGCATGCTACTGGAATAAAAGCAAACCTGAAGCTCAGTGGAATAGATTAGAAGATACAACCACAACCACAAGCACACTCAGCCACCTTATCTTTGACAAAAGGGCCAAACATGTTCACTGGAAGAAAGATAGACTGTTTAACAAGTGGTGCTGGGAAAACTGGCTTTCCATATGCCAAAAACTAAAATTAGACCAATGCCTCTCATCATGCACTAAACTGAAGTTAAAATGAACCAATGATCTAAATATTAAAACAGAAACAGTAAATCTGCTGGAAGACAAAGTAGGTAGAAATCTTGAAGACATAGGGGTAGGCAGAGAATTCATGAACAAAAATTAAACTGCATAGGAAATATTTCCCAGAATCAACAACTGGGATCTTGTCTTATTAAAAAGTTTTTGCAGTCAAAATAAATCTCCAACACAGTGAAAAAACACACAAATTGGAAAGAAATCTTACTCAACTGTCCCTCAGGCAAAGGACTTTTATCTAGAACATAAAAATATTTAAAAATATCAGACCCCCAAAATTCAAAGACCCAATCCAAAAATGGGCATCTGAAATGAATACACACTTCTCAACTCAAGAAATGCAAATAGAAAACAAATATATGAAAGAGATGCTCAACATCATTGATCATTAGAGAAATGCAAATTCAAACAACAGTCTAGAAAGACTGGCCAGGATCAAGAAAACTACCAACAACAAATGCTGGAGAGGCTTCAGGTAAAAAGGAACTCTTCTGCACTGTTGGTTGGAGTGTAGACTGGTGCAACCACTGTGGAATTCAGTTTTGAGGTTCCTCCAAAAGCTGAGATTGCAAGTCCCATTTGACCCACCTATTCCACTTCTGAGCATATTCCCAGAAGAAATGAAAACATCATACCACACTTATATGTGTGCACCTATGTTTACAGCAGCATAGTTTGTAATAGCCAGATCTTGGAAACAACTTAAATGCCCATCAACTGAGGAGTAGATAAAAAGATGTGGTATTTTTATTCAATAGAGTACTACTCAGCCAAAAAGAATGATAAACCAGAGACTTTTATAGGTAAATGAATGCATATTGAGAACATACTCATTAGTGAAACAAATACACACATGTGTAAACATCATATTGTTTCATTAGTATGAGAAGTTGAAAGGAAAAAAATATGTATATAAAAATAGTTAAGATAGTTATACTACTGACTTCTCTGAGTTCAATGAAGAAAAAGATTTGTGCTGGTATTTGTCTTGGTTACTTTTCTCTCATTGTCAGGACAAAATACCCAACACCCAAAATTAAGGAAGGAAAGATTTATTCAGCTTACCGTTTTTGGAGTTTTCAGTCCATAATCAGGTGGCTGCAAGGCAGGATGGTATGGCACTGAGCCAACACTTCAAGGCAGCAGCCAGACCAAAAAGCAACCAAAACAAAATGGGGGAAGAACAAGTTTCTTTTCCTCCCTTACAGTGTATACAGGCAACCCCTCCCTCAGGGTGAGTGTAGCACTCACAAAAGCTCTGTGTCTTGCGCAGGATGAAGATATTTACAAGTAAGGATCCTGTCTCTCTGCTGAGTCTCTTAAACTTCTGGACTTCTCAGGTTGACACAATGTATCAATCATAACAGTATTCAGATATTTGAATACAAATGTCTTGTGCTCTGAGTGAATGATTTGAGGGTGGCAATGTACAGTGAAAGTAATATTGTTGCCCCCAATTAACGTGTTTTGAAATCTTGTAATTTCTTCTCTTCTACTTTTGCTTCTTCTTCTCCTTCTCTTTCCTCCTCCACTTCTTCTTCTTCTTTTTCCTTAAAATAAAATAGATTTGGAAAAAAAATTGCAAATTTGTAAAATAAGAGAATTTTACTATCAAAATTTTACTCATCTGATATTTATTGAACATTCTATTCAACAGCTACATACACATTCCTTTGAGCAAACAAATAATATTTACAAGTGTAGGCAGTATTTGGGTCCATAAAATGAATAATAATTTAGAAGGGCTGGAATATCTGGCCACACTAAAATTAAGCTAAATCTTATGTCTGTAAAGCTTCAATCATTTGAAACTAAGCAACACATTTAAATAACACATGAGTCTAAGAAGAAATTGTGAGAAATGCTAGATACTCTCTTAAATTAGTGAAAATGAAAACATGACATATCAAAACATATAGGATGTGAATAAAATAGTGCCTATGAATTATATTTAAACTCCCATATTAGAAAAGAAGAAAAATCTAAAATCAACAGTCCAAATCTCTGTCATAAAATACTGGAAAAAGAACAAAAAAGATAAGAGACAAAACCAATTAAAAAGAAAATAGAAAAAAATCAATGAAACCAACATCTGTTTGGTTTAAAATTAATACATTTGATAAAGTGACTGTAATGATCAAGAAGAAATTAGTTAATACATGAGTTACCAACATCAAGAATAGAAGACAAGGCAGTACTCCAGGTACTGGCGACATTAAAATCATGTAAACCAGGCACAGCAATGTATGCCTACAGTCCCATCTACTCAGGAGACTGATACAGGAGAATCGCAAGTTCCAGCCAAGCATGGGAAATTTAATGAGATCCTATTTCAAAATAAAAATGATTAGGAATACCAACCAGTGCTAAAACACCTTTGGGTTGGATCCCTAGAGTTGATGTGGGAGGGGGAAGCATAAGAAAATATGAACAAATGTATGCCATAGATCAACAACTTAGATAAAACAGGTGAATCTCTTGAAAGACACAAGCTATGGAAGTTCAGTCAAAAGAAAATATATCCTGAAAATCCCTGTATCTATAAAGAATTTGAATTTGGACTTAAAAGCCTCTCCATAAAGAAAACTACAGCCTAGATGCCTCCACTGGTGAATCCTACTAAATATTTAATGAAGAAATAACACAAAAAAAGAAAAACAAAGTAATACCAATATTACACAAACTCTCTCAGAAAATACAAAAAGAAGGAATACTTCCTAACTTATTCTATGCAGCATTATCTCAATACCAAAATTTGACAAAAGCATTATGAAAGAACTGCAGGAGACTATTCCTCATCATTACAAATGCAAGAAGACTTAACAATACACTGATAAACCTATAGTATGTCAAAGGATAATCAATCAAGTAGAGCTTACCCCAAAATACAAGATTGGTTTAATAGGTAATCAACACAATCCACTATATCAACGTAAGTAGAAACACTGTATGATCATCGCCATAAATGCAGAAAAGCATTTGACAAAATTTGACACCCATTTCTCATTTAGAGGTATTTAATAATTTACGAATTTCTTCAGCCTGATAAAATGCATCTATGAAAAGCCAAAAGCTAACATAATACTTAGTACTGAAAGACTGAATGCTTTGCCTGTCAGATAAAAGACACAGCAAGGATGGCTATTCTCACAATTTCTATGTAACACCATGCTGAAGACCTAGCCAGTTCAGCAACACAAAGAAAACGATGCATGCAGTAGAGTGCTGAGCCTCAAAAATCATCATGCTAGGTCAAAAATCCAGACTATAAAAATATGTATTATATGGTACAATTTCTATGAAATTCTGGAATATACAAACCTACAGAGATAGAAAACAGGTTATCACTGGAGCTAGAGTTGGAGCAGGGGACTGATTGTAGAGGACTGAAATGCTATCTTGATTACAGTGATAGTTATGCAATAAGATACATTTGTCAAAAATCTTAAGACTCTATACTAACAAGTTAATTCCATGGGATGTAAATTATACTTCAACAAAGCTGATTAACAATTTCAAAAAAAATTTTTCTCCTGCTCTTTCTCCTTCCCCTAAGGAGTACACCTGTGTTGAAGCACCACCTCGGATCTAGATATAGAAGCCAAAAATTGAGGATGGCAAAACCATCTCCTTAGCTGTCACCTGAGAAGAAAATTTGCTTTGCTTGTGCTATGGCACACATTAGTTTCTCTATTATAGCAGTGTGGTCTGCACACCAAGTAACATGCAGGTCCGGGCATACCTAGTTACAGAGGCTCAGACAATGCCCCCAGTTCTTGAGTTCAGTTTCCTGCCTGCTCCATTGGAAGCACACTGCTCATGTATCAGAGCCTCCATTCTCTCAGAGCTCCTGCCAGGGAGAAGGCGAGTACTTTCCTTTCCAACGCTTCCAGCCAAAGTCTCTTCACCTCTCCTCAGCAACCCTGACGCACACAACCTCTGCTGAGCTGGTCCCTGTGGCTAAGTGAAGACAACGTTGTGGCTGGCTACGCCTGAGTCAAACAGGCTATGCAGAGCATCAGAGGATAAAGCAACACCAACCATACCGCAGGGTGAGGGAAGAGAGAGTCCCCCAAGGAAATCTGGTGTGCAGTTATGAGAGGTAGGAAGACTGGCTGCTGGAGAGCTAAGGTAACAGATGGCCCCACCAGTGAAGTAAATGAACAAATGACTTACCCACTGTCACTCAGCGAGGAACAGACAGGTGTTAGAGGTTAGCCTTCCAAGCAGATCATAAGTAAAGACCACATTTTAGTTTCTCTTCTGTTGCCTTTACAACACCTGCACAGAGCAGGCTCACAGCTGTTATTCCATCCCCAGCTCCTGACTAGATTTTTTGTCTTGATTTGTCTACCTTCAATTGGAGTCGAAGGTTCTGGGGCTAAGCAGCTAGCAATAAAAAAAAAAAATACAGTAGAAAAGATCTGAGTGCGGACGTTTATCGAAGAAAATCACGATGACGTGATGTGTCCTAGGGCTGAGCTCCTTACTCAAAAGTCTCCAGCACTTGAGGATTGCCATGAGTTCGAGGCCAGCCTGGACTACACAGTGAGTTCAAGGCCAGCCTGAACTACAAAGCAAGACCCTTTCTCAAAAGAAGGAGGAGGAGGAAGAGGAGAAGTCTTATGCTTAATACAGTCTTACCACTTTCCAAACTCTGACCCAGCTGGGTCATCTTGTACAAATCACTTCAGTGCCCCAAGTCTCAGATTTGGTACTTATAAAGTGTAAGGCGTACTACTCAGGACTTAAGAACAAAACTTGACGATGCTATGTATAAAAGTACTCTGTAAACTGCAAACCCAGTTTAAGGAACAATCACTGCCCAGCCTCTCTAACTGAAATCTTTCCAATGCATCCTTAGTTTCAATTGCCAACCCTCTATAGAAGGAAGCAAAACTCTAGTTTGGGAAACTGATTTGTTTGCTATAGCTAGCCCTTTTGCAACACATTAAAATGATTTACTATGTTGCAAAAAGTCACAGAGCAAGACAGGAGGGATGGAGGGACCAGGCTTGAGTCTTAGGCCCTGGTGACTAAATCCAAAGGAATTTATATCCACTCTGCTCACTTGTTTGCCAGGAGGCACCAGATGAGATGGAGCAGCTCCTGGATCTGGCAAGCACAGTCAGTCCAGGCCACTGGCTCTAGGGGAGGACTGCTGACCATATGAGGGCCAAGTGAAGGGTCTAAATCAGCTGTACATTTGTGGGGCTGGGATATAAGGAACTTGTGGCCCATCTGTCAGGATCTTTTGCTGAACAGTCGCATTGTTTGGGCATCATCTAAATTGTGCCTGGAAGGCTGGGTCATAAAATACCAGCAGCTTCCAAAAACAGGGGCTGGGGAGGCAATCTTGCGTTTGGTTAGCCAGGAGGACTTACTGAGACACAAAAGCACATGATAACCTACATGCCCTCTTACATTGTTCTCCCACTCTTGTGAGCTCACATTGACATCACATAAATCACATTTGCATAGGTGCTTGCACCCTCAGCTACACACACATTTATGCCACTATTCACACATCACACACACTCACCTATATTTATGAAAATGCTCACAAACACACACATGCACACATTTGCTTTAAAATCACCTACCGGCCCAAGGGTTTACCATCACCATCAGACCTTACACACCTTACAGTGTACAAGTATTACTGCAGTTCACACATAGCTACACAAACACATTCCAACATACACAAACATGCTTACATATTCTTACACAAAGATTGTAAGCCCTGCATTTGAAGGCTAAAGACTCTTCTGTGCATATATCAGCTTTCATTTCTTTGCTGACTCATGTTTTCACTAGAAGTCTTGGTTCAAAATGGGTCCCCACTGAGCATGTTATCTGAGGGTTCCCAGCCATATGCTTGCTACAAAAATTCTGCCTATGTGTCAGATTCTGGCATGAATGAAATTCAGCCCACACATGTGTATACATTGCAAACAAGAGCCAGAATGTAGTTCTCACTGCAGGATGGATGAGAATCTTAGCAAGAGCCCTGGCATCTGGCCAGGGAGGGCATTCTGGTTGGGAACAGCTTCCAGATAGTGCTCCCAAAGCTGGTCTCTGTAGTCTCCCCAACCCCAAGGCCCAGATCACAGCAAAGTTAAGGTTCCTGCTACTGCATGCAAGAAGTGCTATTCTGGGTACCACAGAACAGATACTGAAGCTGCTGTTCTGGGTACTACAAAACCATGCACATCCACATGTCCACTTACTGCTGAACGCAATGAGTGCCCTGACTTTGCAAGTGTTGAAGGAGAGGACAAATTGCTATTGCCCACAAAGGTAGTAAAAAGACAGATTCACCAAATCTTCCTTAAACACAGACAGGGTGCCTGAGATCTTTTGTAGACAGGCAAGTTGAGCTCAGCCTGTTAACTGAACATCTGCTGGATCTCAGATTTCTGCTCACATTAGAGGCACCTGGTGCCATAAAGAAAACCTGGGCACCAGAGTCTAAGCAACCTGAGTTCTAGCACTGCAACTCTCCCACTCATGGCATGGCTCAAGGCAAACCACTCAACTCTCAGAGCCCAGGCTTTCTCCTCTACAGGGTAGAGAGCTTATAGTCTACCTACCTTTCAGGGCTGCTTTATGGATTAGGAAGGTACATAACTCACAAGTGATCTGGCACATGCTAACCCTCACCCCACCACAACAGAAAAAGAATGACGGTCATCTTTGTAGACCTCATGTTATCAGGAACAAGGCCCTGTACCCAGGAGATCAGAAGATGCAGAACACAAGCAGGAAAATGACAGCCTGTGATTAGGGCAACTGAAGGGATGCAGACAGTAAAAGAGACCAGATGAGGTGGCAGGGATGGTCAGAGGTGGAGAAGGAATTTGGGTGGGAGAGATTCCACCGGACTGGGGTGGTGTTTTCAGAATCCTTTTCAGTGGGTGTGTTAAAGGAGCTCTCTCTTTGGGTTTCTCCTTTTCCTCTTGAAAAAGCATTATTTGTTCCATTTTCAGTTTGGCGTAGGAAGAAAGCTGTGGTCACATCACTGCAAGAATCTGTATAAGGCTAAGTGCCAAGCTCTGTGCTAAATGCCTTATATAAGCTACCTTGAAGTATGAGGAAACTGAGGCTAGAAGACCTTTGTCTCCATTTCTTCCCTGTTCCAGACATAATGCCACCTGCTTACCCCCACAACTGCTTCAGCCCTCCAATTGCAAAAACCCCTGCAACAATCCTTGCCAGTATCTTCACTCTATAATGGTCTCAAGATTGTATTTGCAGTGGGATTGGGGCAGGGCTGCAGGGAATCTGAGTATATGATGGGGTGTCGAGGTACAACGACGTTATAGCCATTCATCAACCACCTTCAAAAAGCTATCTCCCTCCTTGTTACTTATTATTATGATGATGATTTTCCAGGCTGCATTGCCCACAATGGTTATTGCCTCCAACTCCAGAGGGCCACAGAGCTGCTACTGACTTTTATTCCTGCAAATAAAAATATAAGCCCCACAGTGAAGAAACCACAGGCTAAAGAGACAAAGCCTATAAACTCACATTTTAAATGTGGAAAGACAGTTCCAGTCATCCTCAAGGTACCGCCTCCCACACACTCTGTCTACCCACCCACACTGTGCACCCCCTACTCAGAACAGCTCCTCCCACAAGCAGAAGGTCATCAGGGGTGGCCCTTGGGGAAAGGCAACACACTGGAAAGAATTAGGATGCTCTTCAAGTCGTTTCAGTCACTCTTACCCCCATACCCCAGGCTAGACTTAGGTTAACCTCCTTCAGGCACCGAAAACAATAAAAATGAATCAAAACCCCTCATGCTCTTTGAATATCGTGTGTTGAGTGTTTTCTGTGTAGATAGACATTTTCAACTAATTTCCTCTGTATTGGCCTCAATGGGGAGTCTGGTCTCTTCCTAAAGCAAGCCAAGCTGTTCTGGCAGCCAGAGGCAGGAGGAGCAGCTGTCACACTGAAGGGGCAGAGACTTCTTCCAGGCAGGGGCACAGCTTGGTTGCCATAAGATGTTCTTTTCTTTAATAGCCAAGTGGTGTTTCCTTTACCTGCTGTGGGCCAATGGGGAAAGGGGAGGGCACCCTCCAGACTCTGACTCATGGCAGGCTGTGGCCTGGACCCTGGCAATGCCAGGATGAGTTGGACAAGGGCCTTCCCTCCAGGGAGCCAGAGACCAGCAAGAGGGACATAAGGGGAAGCAGATGAGGTACGACTCAGGCGCTCTAAGGGAGGGTGGCACACAGGAAAGCCAGAAAAAGGAGAAGAAAAGAAGAGAGTGAGGGAATGCCCCTTCCCTCCAAGTCCCTGGAGAGGTCAGGATCGGCTCTCCAGAGAGCAGTTGTGGAAATCACCAGGAATAAAGACACCTCTCCCCCACCATTGCCTCTCCTCTTTACCCCCTCCACTTGCTAGATGTATCTTTCTGTGCCTTCATTTTGCTGCTTTGTAACTGCCCCTCTATCCCCAGACAAGAAACTATTCATGTTGAGAACAATCTTACGCTTCCCCTATGCCCAGCACAGTGTCTGGTACACAGTACTCATTCAGGCATGTCAAGTGGGATGGCAGGGCCTATGACAGGACTTCAGGCTCTGGGATGGACATCGTGGTTTGCATGTAAAGACCCTTCCTGCCTCTAGGAACCAACCTGTCCACTTCTTTCAGGCTCATTTTCCCCCTCCACCCCACACCCTTGATTTCAATGGGACCTGGCTCCAGAAGAGGGCAAGCTATGCACTTCAGAGCTTGTCCCTGGGATTTCTCAAATTGTATCCAAGGAAGTAGATTATTTTCCTCTCTGTTGATGAAACCTGGGATTTGTGAGCTCTGGAGTAGTTGATAAAGAAAGCCTATCTGGGAGAATTCATCTGACAACCATAGACAGAGGTCATGTCCTAGAAGGTTTCAGAGTCAGAGCCCTTGCCTGACCCAAGATTTGATGACTTCAGTCAATAGAGGCCCTTGTAACCTAAACTAAATTGAACTGGGTTTTTGTCTTCTAATGTCAGAATTGTAGGCCAGTTGTATACCACTGTGAGCTAGCGGTGTATATGCCCTTCTAGATGACCTGAAACTAAAGCTGGTCACATATCACTAGGGCAGCCCTCAAGGGCCTTATCCCTCATGAATCTGATGCTGTCCCCAGTCTGGTGACCAGAACTGGTAGCACCTCACATCTGCCCTGCTATGATGACATGGCTAGCCTGGTTGCTGTATGGAGAATGTTATTTATTTTCTTCATAAGCAGGAAGGCCCGAGGCATATTGTGACAGGGCCTGTCTTTCCTATTTCACATTTTATTTCACACTGGCAAGAGTGATTCTTCTTGCCTGAAAAATTGATTTTAAATCACTCTTCCTGCTGCTGACAAGGCCTCACACCCTCCCTTCCCAGGATCTTTGCCCTTTCTCCCCTTTACAGAGCCCATATCCCGCACCTTCTGGACACAGGGACACACACACCAGCCCCTCTCCATACTGGGGATTTTTTCTTTCCTCAGTTCCACTTATGGATGCACTTTTATAACCAGTTCCATCTGTGGTACTGAAACCAGTCTAGGATGATCAGAGCCCAGAGAAAGGAAGTAGCTGGAGGAGACATGGAGTTAAATTCTTGGCATCTACCTAGAGAGAACAAGCTGGCACTGGGCACAAGGAGACTGACCAGATGTTCCAGGAGGAAGCAGACTTAACAAGGAGATAGAGATTCAAAGGCAGACCCACAGCCTGGCTAACACCCAGACACCGAGTGGGGAAGGGATGACACAGAGTGGCAGGTAGAGAAGAAGGAGCCACGCAGCTGACTGAGCTCTGGTTTTAGTCCTTGCTGCTTCCTTTCATATTCATGTGGACACTGGGTGTTGCCCATCTGAGCCCTGGCTGCGGGAGTTATACCTTGGAAACTGCTGTAGAATTTTAAATTTCTAGAATTTGGTGCCTCAAAGAGTTTTGTCTGCATTCTAGCCACTGTCTAACTCTGTGAACTTGTCTGATGCAGCTCTGCAAACCTTTCCTTAAACAGCCAGATGGTAAATATTTTAGGCTTTGCAGTCCATAAGATTTGAGTCCCACTACTCAGCTCTGCCATAATGGGTCCTGGGCCCCCATAGGCAGCATGTAAATGCCTGGATGTAACTGTGTCCCATGAAAACTTTATTAACAAAACAGGCTGCCATGCTCACAGTACACAATTGGCCAGTCCTTAGACCCTCCCCAGATCATGTATATCTCCAGCAATTTTGATAACGGCCCCAAGAGCTGAGCCCTCCTGCTCAAACTGAGAAAGCAATGCCCTCTACAACTGACTTAACACACATGGTGCAGTCTAGCAGTAGAGATAATAGGTTAGGTTCAAACCTGGCTCTGTCATATATATGCTCTGAGTCCTTGGGAAAGGTGATTCTCTGCTTTGTGCCTCAGCAGCAGCATCAGTAATATAAAGAAGCTAACTCGAAGACAGGGTGAGTACCTAACTGGCCAGACCATGTGCCAAAATAGTGTCTGGTAGGTCCTGTACTCCCTAGCCTTAAGGAGTCTGATGAGCTTGCCAGCTAGGTAAAGTCAGGAGGCTCCCAGGGAGTGGCAGGAGAAGGCTTCTTCCTATAGTCTTAGGAGGACTTCCTAAAGGAGGTGATACCACAGCTGAGGTTTCAATGATAAATACGAGCCTGTTCAAGTACCTTACCAAAGGTAAGAAAAAACAAGTCTTATTTAGGGACTCAAAAGGAGGTTCAGATTAGAGTTTGCTACAGAGTAGCCAGAGCTAGATAAGGCTGCAGAGAGAATCCAGGAGAAGTAGGGTCTTGCAGGACTTAACCACTCTTGCAGCCATGGTGTGGCAGTGAGGGTTTACAAGGAAAAAATTTTAATACAGCACACATAATTTATACTATTATTTTATAATAGTCACCCAAAGAATCAAACACAAAAAGTGCAGGAAATCTGTCTACACACTAAGACCCCAAAGAATCCAGCTGAGGGCCTGGGTCCCATGGCAATGTCCTGCATGAGTCCAGCTGAAGACCTGGAGCCCATGACAATGCCCCCGTAAGTCCAACTGGAGGCCCAGATCCCATGACAATGACTCATGCAAGTCTGTTTCACAGATCTGCAGTAAGAAGGCCCAAAAGTCTGCGATGGAAGCTAGAAAGCCTGTGCCAGCAGGATGAAGGATCTGTGCCAGT
This sequence comes from Hydrochoerus hydrochaeris, assembly GCA_004027455.1. NCBI lineage: Eukaryota > Metazoa > Chordata > Mammalia > Rodentia > Hydrochaeridae > Hydrochoerus > Hydrochoerus hydrochaeris. The sequence continues at coordinate 29,492 of PVLA01004527.1, read as the reverse complement.
AGGTTGAGGGTTCTTCACTGAAGCCAGGAAATAACACTTAAAGTAAGAATCAAAGCTCCTCTAAAAAGTACCACAGTCATCCTCAGTGTCAAGGTCTCAAGGTCCTCTAATGATGAGGACAGCCGATATCATATCAGGAAGTCAGCATGACAAGCTTCATCAGGAGATTGAACAGCACACCATCTTCCCCTCCATTGCCAGGAAGTGATGCTCAAGTAAGGACCAGAGCTCCCCCAAAGTGAACTGCAGCCATTCTCAGCAATAAGGTCCTGAGCTCTTCTGACGATAAGAACAGTCAAGTTCATATCAACAAAGAGCTTTACCAAGTTCCTCCAGGAGAACCAACAACACCAACTCTTCCTCTCCAGGTCTCCTTTTTATGTTGGCAGCAATCCTCAGGTGAGCCATCCACACTCAGCACCACGCTGATTCAGTTCAGCTGGTATTACGAGTTGACCACCAGTTGTCATCCACCACCACGGGTTTGATCTTCAATATTCAAAAGGCTTTAACAGAGAGATTCATACCTAGAGGTGCTTCTTCTGGCTGTTTGTATATGATGCATCAGAGAGAAAGAGTGAGAAGGCAAGAGAGAATCAGGAAGCCCAAGCATCAACCCAGGTGAAGAGAGGATGCCCTAAGGTAAGGGTACTTGGAAGTGGGACAGACACAAGCAGGACATATCAAAGACATTGAACCCTCACGATAGGGAATCCCACTGGATAGAAGGACTGGGGCGAGGAGAGGGTTGGAGCAACTTTCAGATATTGCCTTGTCACATCCCTTCCAGTTCTAAAACAGAAGTTTGTTCACAGACTGATTCCAGGTCAGGACTCAGAGAACCTGTCATGCAATCCACACCTGTGGCAGGAAAGAGCCTCCAGAGGTCATTTCATCCATCCTCTTGCTGTTGGACCTGTCTGCACTCAACTCATTTAAGCATCAGTCATAGGAGCAGCAAAGAACAGACGTCCCATGAACACAGAGGTGGGCTCTGTTGTCAATGAGCAAACCTTGCAATTGCAGAGGTGACGATCCCTAGACCCTGGAGAGACAGGTTTTAGCAATTAGGAGAACTAGACCCCTGATTTCTTCTTTCTTTTTTAAAATTAACTAGCAGGAGGAGGAGGATCTGGCAGAGAACCAACCTAACCACATCACAGCTAAAGCTCCCCGGCCCAAGCCACGACAGATGCAATTTATCTACAGCCCAGAGAGAGCAGGAAAGGAGGACTTTTTCTTCCCTTCCTTGCCATTTGGGGTCATTCATCACTTTTGTTATTTTTATAGCAGTGTGGGAATGTTCAACCTTTGCTGCTACCCCCCAGCAAATGTGAACAAATGAGGAATCTAGAAGCCGTGCTATCGAGGAAGGCATCGAGGTATGGAGGGGTGATTAAGAATGGGATGTCAAGTTTCCACCCTACTGCCCTCTCTACCTCTGATTTCAACTCCCTCCCATCCCCCCAGCATTCCTCATAAGACCTGAGACTTTATCTGGGTCATGGGCCAGCACAGAAAAGTCACTCTAAAACAATTGGAGCCTCCACACACTTGGAAAAGGGATTCATTTTGATGCTCCTGCCAAGCGACCTCTGATTATAGCTGGCAGAGTAAACTCATCAGAGGCTCAATAAGGCTGAGAGACTCTTGGGAAGGAAAAGAAAGAACACAGAACCCTTTCTCACTGCTCAATTCAGAGCAGAAGTGAGAGCTTTCAAGCGATGAGAAGTTCTTTGTGTTTTGTACAATGGGGAAGTGTGGTATATCATGAGGTGTCATTGATAAAGATGCTTTGGTACCATTTGAAGCTAGATATGAATCTTGACTCTTCCATTACCTCAAGAATCTGTAAACTATGAATAATACTATCGACTTCATAAGGCAGTTGCAAAAACTTTTTAATATTTATAGTTTATTCTCTGGTTTAAAAGTCAATACCAGCATGAATTATTTGTTGCTTAAATTGTTCTGACTTTGGCCACGAGGTGCTCCACCAGGCTGGCTCCCATGTCTTTTCCACAAGCCTCCAGGATTCCAACTGCGTCTGGTATGTTCTTTGCGTCACCCCTAGAATCTGTTATTTCTCCTTCAAACTCTGGTTTCTTTCCACAGAGAGCAAGACCTTTCCATAGAGAGCAAAACCATGGATTTTAGGCATCTAATCGTGGTTTTTAGGCCCTTTCATCAACAGAAATAGAAAATATATGTATTCACACTGACCCATACCTAATTATCTAGGCTACTACACATCTACACCACACAGTATAGCCTATAACTCCTGAGCTACCAACCTGTACTCTCCATTCAATAAATAGTGTAGGCAATTGTAACACAATGAAAACTACTTGCCCATATAAACCTATCTAAACATAGAAAAGGCACAAGAAAAATATGCCATAGAAGATCAAAAATAGTGTACCGTCTAAGGACACTTACTATGAATGGAGCTGTAGGACAGGAAGTTGCTCTGGATGAGTCAGTGAGTAGGTGGCAAGGGAAATGTGAGGGCCTCAGATATTGCCATGTGTTACTGCAGACTTAATACACACTGTACATTCAGACTGCACTAAGTTTCCTTAACATTTTCTCCCTGCGGTAATAAAGATGATGTGTGGTCAATACATATGGTAAATGTTTTACAAATTTAAATTTTTCACTGTAATAACAGAGAATATTGTCACTAATTTCTGTCAAAAACACTCCCACTTTTAATAGCTATCCCATTATGCTTGACACTTACTTTTTAAAAACTTTTATTAGTACATGTTTGTAATATAATAATTACATTCATCATGAGGAGTTCATGTATATTCCCAAGACATCTTAATTCTGTTGACTTCCTGTTGTACTCCTCTCCGCCTTCTGAAGCAACCCTGGAAGTTCTTTTTCATGAAGGTCTTTAGTTGCACTGCCATGACTGTCATGATATCCTGAATTGATCCAAAATGTTTATTTACAGCAATGTCTGTCACATGAAAACATTACAGTGTCCTTATCCACCTTATTCACTGAATTGACACTATATGACATCCAGTTCTTCCCCACAACCAAAATGACCAGGAAAGTTACTATAAATGGTTTTTTTTTTAGTTTTTTTTTATTTTAAAGAGAATAAGACCAATAAAAAAACCAGAATAAATCCATTCAAAACAAAACAGTATAACTGATACAGGATTTCAAAACAAGATAATAGGAAATCAGTAATGGTTACAATAATGTCTCTTGTCCTCAAAATAGCTACTAATACTGTCAGATAAACAAAATCCAACAAAACAGAACAGAATAGAATTATTAAAATGAAAGGTACTGTAAATATTTTGACTTGATTTAGGACATCTAGGCAGCCACAACAACGCAACTAAAGACACTCTCAAAAGACTTCCAGAACTGCTTTAGAAAATGGCAAGGCTGATGGGACACATGTGTTTGAAGTGAGAAGTATTTTGAGGAGGATTAGTGGAAACATCTCTTTCACTGTAATACATTTTTAGAAATTTAAACATTCACCATATTTTGTGACCATGCCTCAAAAATATTTCTCTTCCAGTGATAAATTAGTACTGAAACATTTTAACTCTATGAATTTTTTAATTTTTTAAACTTTCTGGTTCTTTTAATAACACTTAAAACAAGTACATTGTACAGCTGTTCAAATATAAATTCGACACGCCCTTATTCTGTAAACTTTTCTCTATTTTTAAATTTTAATTTAAAAAAAATAAAGCTTTTTGTTAAAAGCTAAAATACAAACATACATCAGCCTAGGCTTACCGAGGGTCAGGGTCATCAGTGTTACTGTCTTCTACCTCCATATTTGTTCCCTGTGGGCAATAAACATGCATGGAGCTGTCATGAGATTCCCCTATGGCAGCAATGGCTCCCCTGGAACATTTCCATAGACTCGTCTTCAGCAGGTGTCACTCTTCACAGAAATATATCAATGACGGTTTTCTTAGCCTGTTTCTTTTTTTCCTCATGGGTCTGCAGCCATTCATTCCTGTTCCAGTTCCATTTTAAATCTAACGGGATCACTGTCAAATGGGTGACCCATCACTGAAATGTCAACAGGAGACACAGGACTGTGTCGTTGCTTCTGTGTCTATCTGCTATATTGTGGTTTTTTAAGATGAAAATGAGGTGAAAAATCCAAGGGAATGCTTTATCGTAACTTTAAAACTTGGTGTTGGCTCAAAATTAAAAGATTTTAATGAAGCACTTAAAATATAATGGATATGCAATAACTGAAAATTCCATTTCCATTCTTCTATTTCCTGAATCCAACTTCTCTATTTACTTCAAGAACTTATAAATGGGATAAAAAAATCTACTCCATAGGGTTGTTGCTAAACTCATTGGATATTCTTCAACATGTGAGATTTAAATGTCTCTATGGCAGGAAATACTCTGGCCTACTTCACTGGGCCACAGCAATTACCTGACTCTACAAAATTTGAAGCAGAGTCTTTTATAAGGATATTATCTTAGATACTTTTCTCATTGCTCAGACAAAATACTCAACATCAAAGATAAGGGAGAAAGGGTTTATTTATCTCACAGTCTGTAAAGGTTTCTGTCCATAATTGGCTGGCTCCAAGACAGGGAAGACAGTTCATGGAAGACAGAACTGCAGCAAAGCAACAAGAGGCCTTACCGGAGACTTTCTGCTCATTTTATACTCTATCTAGGCTATTGTGATTAAGATGGTGCCAAACCAATCAATGGATTATTTTAGTAATCACACACTCTTACTCCCACACACACTCTAGATTCAGCCAACCAGTGAAAAAGGCCTATGACTGCATGAGGCTTTGGGGGACATCTACACATAAACCATAACAGATGCATAGTTTAGGTGCCCCAAGAAGTGCGCCCTGAGATGGAATTTAAGTACTAATAATTTATTTGGGAGATGCCAGAATATTGATAGAGGAGTAAGGAAGTGATATAAGGAAAGGACAGTTAAAACATATTAAGCCACCTTCCACAGTGAAGAAGCACTACATAATCCTATGAAGAAACTGTGCGGCGCCCTTTCTGTCCATGCCGCGTCCTAGTCCATCCACGCCTTGTGACAATCGCTTCTCCAGGAAAAGGACACCGCATGTGGGAATTGGGCGCGGGGATCTTGAAATGTTTTGTACTGATAATTGTAATTTGTGTAGTTCACATGTGTATGTTTTTATGTAATGCTCAATATGGAGTCGAGGGTGGAGACTCCAGGGGGTT